>JAQIXX010001758.1:0-30227 GCA_034700605.1 Willowsia nigromaculata | reverse complement strand
AAAAAAAGTGTTCTTTTATCATTTATGCTTGAAGTAAAAACGTATAAAAGCTTGATTTACTTATCAGAGGATAAAATAGAAGTAAAACAAAGATAAAGTGTTCGTTGAGCTGTACAATGAAGACTACAGATACTGTGGAGAGTTTTGATGTCATTGTGTCGGATGATGATGTTGGCGAGTAGTTGGAATTGAGAGGATTTTTGTGCTTGACGAGCCGTTTAATTTCTTACCAAACTACTACAATCTACTCTACTACTCTGTCTACTCTTCAATCGTATGCATGTACAATAATATTCCGTTGTATTCTCCACACACGTAGCCCTTTTGGCAGCCAGCTATGAGAACACAATAATACATAACATGTCAGTTTGTTTGTGCTTTTGTGAAAGTGTGTAGTTTATTTTACTTCCTCGGTTTAAGTCCAATCTATTTCAAAACTGCAGTTGTAAATGTCCACTTGACCAGCCAGTAAATTCTTTTTTTATTTTTGAATACGTTACCCGTTCCCATAAAACTGCTCCCTAAAGCTTACATCTCTACATAAAAAACGCTGATGGCATATGAATGGCAGTAGAACTTTCTCCACTAAAGATAAACACAGATGACCAACTGAAGATTATGTAGAATTTCAATGAATATATTTTTGAAATAATATTAAATTCAGAGAAGGACTGCAATTTTTTCGTGATTTTTTGCTCTATGATCTATGACAGATGCGAGTGTCGTTGTGGTGGTCTGGAAGCAAATGCTATGAAAATGATGCATTACGAATCATGCAATTTCATATTTTATTCATGTATAATTGTTTTACGTGATTTTGGTATTCTTTTTGTGACATATTACAGGGGAACATCCGGCAGCAATGCAGCAAGGTTCAAGCGCGTCAATAAGCTACTCCATGTATAGTTGGCAGAATGCACTTGTTTTCCTCCTCCTATCAAACATGTTCTGGTGGCCACGACCTCGAACGTGACCATCCTACCCATTATCATCAGTTTCTACTATGTCTGTGGTGAAATTATGTGGAACAAACAACCATATCATCGAATAAATCTACTTGAAATTGCAAAAACCAACAACAAAACGTTATAAACTTTTTTGGAATAATAAAATCAGAAAACAAGAAAAAAATTAATCAAGACTTTTTATGAATGCTACAAAATTAATAAATGTTACGCGTAATAAGTGGTGAGCCAGCGTTCTCACATACAAAAAACTGAACTGAATCTAATTTCTATAAATATATACAAAAAGTAATAATTGTGGGTACTATATAAAGTTGTGTGTACGTTTATGTAGTCCTGCAAAAATATATAAGGATTTGATGACTGAGTGTTTTCGTACGAGAAGAAATAAAAATTTGTCAATTTTTTGTGGAAATGAAATTTGATATTGTACATATTATGCTAGAAAAACAGAATCTAAATATTACCACATGAATATATGTTTGTGCTACTTCCACTTCCGTTATTGTCAATTATTTATTCTATTTGTGAGCTAGTGCAACGGTAGCATCTTTCAAAAAATGTTATAAGGAAAAGAACTACAAAATATTCGTGCTAAATGTTTCAATACCTAACTACTGACTACAGTAATGTAAATATTTAGTTATCTTTCTATACCTAAACGCGCAGAAACAATATACTACAGACTGTTGAATGAAGCCAATGACTGTTATTGACACTGTTAATAATTATTACCCCCAGCAAGGTCAATATTTCGCCGGATATAGTGAATTTAAGATGCGAGTAATTACCTCGATTCCATTTTTCATTCTTGAACAACGTGGGCAAATGATATAATGCAACTTGCAACTGTTATTGGTGCTACTAAAAAACAAGAAAGTTTCTGCTCACCAACACTTCCATGTTTTCCCGCAGAAGAATGTTCCCCTTCCCCCAGACTCTAGGTAAGTTTTCTGATTCTCGTATTAATCGTTCACCTACTAGTTAACAATTACAATTTAATGGTTATTTAAATATGGATGCGCATAAAACAAACATGATCAATGGTTTATGAATTTGTAAAAGTAAAATCAGTTGACGTGTTTCTATATGAAATATTGAGAGTGTGATGTCAAAGTCACGACTTAAGCGTCAGGTAAATGGAATGAAGGTAACAAAAATGCTCTGAACAACTGACGGTGAGAGAAAGATGTTTACCATAATATACTTTTCTATCATCGTTTACCCTCTTCCCCAGCTTACCACCGTTCATATTGTGACATCATAGTTTTCAATAATTTACCAAAAAACCCGAAAACAGCTCATTGTAAATAACAAAGAAAAGACGAGTATAACCAGATACGTATAGCTACTACTTGTAGGCACATGACTTATATCTACATTATTTTCCAAGAATTGAAGAAAAAGGGAAATATCATAAAATACTGTGAAACAAAAAACAGCATACGGCAACAGCAGGAGAAAAAATAGCTACAAATCAAAAAGGGGTTTTATGCAAAGACACTTCCTTATTTTTTCAGGCGTTTATAACTTTGTATGCATGTGTGTGCCTTGTATAATAAATACACGTATGTTCTATTGTTCCCTGAGAGAAAGAGTGAATGAGAGAGAAAGTAGAAAGAAAACTGTGAGCTATAGCTACTGGGTTGGGGGAGTGAAAAAAGAGCAATAAAAAATTGCCATATTATTGCATGAACTTATGAGAGAAAGTAGAGCAAACATTTTTTTGTTCTTGCTACTGCTGCGGTGGTGGTTGTGGTTGTCTTTAATAGGTAGGTGGTCTTTCACATGATGTGGGATACTGGTGCAGTAGTAACAGGATAGTAGTGCTCGTTTGTTGCATCATCTTATGATAATATATAGGTGAAAAAGTATTCATGATAAATTATGCGTGTTTTTTGTTGTTCTACCAGAGAGCATGTTTTATGCTTGCTTCAGCTCTCACGTTGATACTTTCTCTTTTTACATTAATGTACATTAACAATAATGCAGATGTGCTGTTGATCATTGTTATACATTTTTATTACGATGACTAGAATGATGATGAAATATGAGAGGCGAGAAACAACACACGCGACTTTTGGGGTATAATGTAAACTGTATGATTTGCACGTAAATTATATAGATCGGCATGCATTCATATTTTTACATTGTGCCAAGAAGGCTACACATATCATCAACTCTCATAAAATCGAATGAAACACGCGTGTGTACGATGTGTTGTGTGTGTACCCAAGGGAGAAGGGAAGCAGAATAAGAAATAGTTTTTTTCTTCAAATCAAAAGTAACTGTGTAATGGATGCCTTTTGCAAGTATAAACATGCTGTGTTGTTTGGGGAAGTTGCAATAGAGCACTTTGTCGTGTCGTGGTATAGGTTGGGAATGAAAGCAGGTTCGCGTTCGCGTCATTCAAAGTCAAATTTTAGACATGTTATATTTTATGTGGGTTTTCCCCTTATATAATGTCGGATAGTGAAACTTGTGGCAAAGAGAAAATGGTGAAAAGCCTGAAAGAAATACGTATAATTTTGCGTGGTTGGACAGTCAGAAACAAAAAAGAGCAACAGTGTGAAAGGTACTTTTCTTGATTTTAAGGTGCGGTGAAAGAAAGAAGGAAAAAGCTTGTGGTAATGTTGATGCGGTATGCAGTGCCATTGCCATTCTAGCAAGCTCACATAAAAAACTAATATCAAGATACTTTAATATCTAGCATGATTAAAACATAAACACTAGAGAGGCTAGGAAAACACTAATGTATCGAGCTTATGAAGTAGAAAAATCCAAAAGACCACACACACACTTTCTGCAAACAAGCAACCACCAAAATTCGTACTATACAGGAGCCTAATATATTTCTCTACCTTTCCCGGTGATTTATTGGATAATAATGAAAATCATAAATTAAAAGTTACTTTGTTTCTTGTTTGTTGTTGAATGTTCCTTGTAGTTTTCTTAAGTATTGGGTAAATAAATACAGTAGTTGCTTTTTACATCTTCCTGCTTACTTTTGGGTAAGTACTGAGAATATAAAGCAGAACTAACTCGAAATACGTACGTACATATGTATCATAAAATTAGATTATTAGAATTTTTTCCGACCAAGTTGTAGATGAAAGCGGTGAATTCTTTATCTTTTCTAGCAATATTGGGAATTAAAGAGTAGATGCGAAAACTCGGTTTTTTGTCATTCGATACATGTATGTTCGATATAAGTTACAACTTCCATTCTATGTATTGTATCCTTCCACTAACTACATGTTAATACCCTTGTGGTTAGTCCGTCCGTAAGTCGGTTGTGACGTAAGAAAAGCTCGAATACCTAAACTACTGAATACGAGAAAGCAAAACTTGTAAGAAATTTTGAAAATTTTGGCGTTGCTTTGTTGTCATATCGTACAACTTTCACCACAACTTATCCACCCATAAAGTCACAGCTACCTAAATAGAAAGTGCTTATAGTTGGTGGTAGAAAAACTGCAATGGGAAAACTACTTTATAATGAAATAAATGTATATATTTTAACAACCAACATGTATGACATGTTGTTTTTAGATCTCGCCGAGTTCTTAAGATCTTTAGACAGGCAGAAAGTTTTTGCGGTAATTCCTTTGCAAAAAAGGAAAAGTCAACATTCGAAAAAAAGGGTGCGGGATGAAAATAAATTCAGATATTTACGTATTTGAGTTGCATAAAACATTGCGTATTATGAAAATATGTTGATGTCTGCTGAAACGGAACTTTCACTTTTCACAAGATTTCCATTCTACAGGCACAGAACATTGTGTGGTTTGTCTTGAACTAGAAAAAGTTAAGACCAAGCAGAATATTTCGAAGCATTTCAGGTGCGGCGATTCTACCTTTAGAACGATCCTTTGCTGTGCCTTCACACACCTACTTTGGTTATAAAGAGGGAACAGCGCATCATGCAAATGTGTCTGACACTAAAAGGGAAACAAAAACAGTTGAGTAAATTTTAAGAAGATTTTCTTCCCCTCCTCCCATTGGTCTCCTCGAAATATATTTAAGGTAAAAGAAATTCAAACAACAAATGTACAGTTTTTCCAAACTCATATGTTTACATTCATTTTATTCGCAACTTAAAATGTGTTTCTTCCTTTGGAATTGGCGAGAGCAGAGAAAGCAAATCTCTCGCGTGAGGTTTTACCAAAGTGACTGTTGGAATAAATATGAATGAATGAGTGACTAGTTGCCGTGCCGTAATCCTGGCAAGGTTGTCTGTCTTTACACTTTTACTTTGTTTTCATGTTGTCTGTGTATTTAGAAATACAAAATATTTCATTTTATCTCTGCCCAAGAAAGAAAGACACACACACACAGATAAAAGAAAGAATTTGAGCAGGGTGGGAAGTAAATCTTAAGTTTTTCTTCTTCCGTCTTGCGTGTCTACTAGCGACTTTTCAAAGTAATAATCAGAGAAGAGTCGTGACCATCATCGTCATCATCATGATAAGTTGAGTGAGTGAGAAACGTCATGTTTCGCATTCTCGCATTATCATCAACATTCGCCCAGAAATAGCTCAGCTTCAGCCGGATTTTCTCTTCCACGAGTGTCTTCAAGTTTATTACGTACAAACCTCTGCGTCAATATTTAGCATCCAGATAGACATCCTTTCACACACCATTTCATAGCTTGAAACGTAACTTAGCATAACGTCAAAATCAAATAAAGCAGACAGACAGGCTGAAAAATTTCCTTGCTAAAGAAACGAGGACCTCATCTCGTTCTTCCATCTTTGATAGCTGAATGTGTACTACTCTAAGCGTTCCACTGCCTAATTTCACTTTTGCTCAGGATCACTGTCAAATTTAACAACATGTACTGTCGTAGCGGAAAAGAAATAGTATTAAAGCTAAGCCTTACTTCTCACACATTCTCATCATCTCATCTTGCTTCCTCGAAGGCCTAGCATGTAAAAATACATTGCTCCCTAAACCAACGTCTTGCTTTACCCGATTTTTGTGCAAATAAAATGTACAGTGAGAGTTGGAAAGACGTGGTTTTTTAAGAAGGAAAGTTAGCACAAAAGGCAAAAAATAAAAGCATAATACGAAAAATGTATTATGAAAGTCACTTAAGACAGAAACTGTTCGCTTTACTAGCGTGCTGACTACTGACGTTAGCTCAAATTTCGAAGTTCGAACTCGAAGTTTCATATAAGCGTGTGTAATATTAGAAGACAATCGTTGGTTTCGATTTTTATATTTGTTTTTGCAAGTCAAATTGAGTGATAATATTGCAAAACAAGTAGAGAAAACGGATTTATTTATTGAAAAATAAACGGAGACAGTAAATACGATAGTGAGCTACCCATGTAACTAACTAGTATGTAGAATGAAGAAGGAGGTGAATAGAATACAAGAGTATGTAGCATGTTTATAATTATTTTTGGTTTATTGACTCTGCATGGTCAAATATTACAATTTTGATACCCATATTAATTTGAGTTTTGTAAGAAACTGCGAATAAAACAAAATATCATACTGAATGTAATTGCAACTGTGTGTCAAAAATATATACGCTTGGTAAAGTATATGCATACACGCAGATTATGTGTAGTTACTGTCGGTTATTACTTCTGTGAACGTTGCATGCAAAGACTGGGCGTGGATGTCTCCTGGATTGCATTTCATTTTTTTGGTGGTATTTAGGGTTTAAGGTAATCTGTAATTTCATGTTATTGTTTTCCTATCTACGTATGAAGCCACATTAAATTTTGCAGTAAACTTTCTGAAACGGGATGTCTTGTTTTTAACATTTCCCCGTAAAAGTAGCAAAGTATGTAATGCGTATGAAAAAATAATGTGAAAAGCCAATATAGCTTTACAACAGAAAGTCGAAAATTCTCCAATAATCTTCCTATGGTTTAAGAATACACATTCTGTTTCGCAAATGTGTTATAAACGTGTCAACTGTCAATCTTGTCATAAAGGCTGGCAAGCAGTCAAGAGAAAATCCTGAAATATTACATAAAACCTTTTGCAATTTACATTGTTTGCTCGAGAAACAAGCCCGACCCGTTGACTGATCTGCATGTACGTTGATATTACATTCATCGTCATGTTCAAACTTACACTTCCTTTTGGCAATGCACCCCTAACATTATTTACGGAGAAAGTTTTACTTTGCCAAATAATAGCATGGAAAAACTAAGTAAAATGATTGAAAATGTGCGTATTTGAATGTAAAGAAAATGACTCGGCGTACGCGCAAAAGCCAACATTTACATTGCCATTTGGAAAACAGCGAAACCATTCATCATCAACTTACATGCATTTATGACTGGTCGACAACGACCACCTCGTTATTTCGCCGCACTCAGCACACTCCGCAATGTAAAAGTAAATAGAAATGAATTTAATTATTGTTTGATATACTCACGATTAGTATACACCTTTTGTGCTCATATAGAGGCATTATATCTGCAACCGACCTACTCAAACTCAAAACTCAGTGAAGTTTACATGCGTAACAATATCTCAGTTGGGAATTTAATTTAACTTCTATATGTGACAATGACAATTCATCAACACCATCTACGTCGGTTTGAAAGAGCAAAAGTGAAACGAGAAAATGTGAGCGAGAGGAAAAGTGGCATAAATAAGCATACAAAATGAAATTGGAAGTCAAGTAAAAAATATCAAAGAAAAGAAACCCTGTGACAGAAGACGCGAGGGAAATATAGCGTTTTTCTCTGCTGACTTGGTATACAAGATATCCATTTTCTGTTAGTAATGCACTCCCTGATGGAATTTAATATATGGGATCTACGGTGAAAGCAACACCGTAAAAATATATTATATCTACGCGCTTCGTTTATACCCTGACTATTGTTGGGGTATGACAATACTGTGTAATTTCGAGAAGGAAAACCAGCATATTTGACTCTATTTTGCAGGAAGGTTAAAACCGAAAAGTTTTAATATAAATTCAATCGGTGAAAAGGTCAATTTCGCGACTGGTCCTCTACCTGTTCATTATTCGTCTTTTCATGATGCATGAATTGTGTTTTCTTCGAAATAATATAATGTATCGTTTATTCCACCTTGGAGGGATAGGAATGATGCTTTTTCAAGTTCGCATTCGTCTTCCATGATGGTTTTTCAATAAGAATGTTTCCCTTTAAAGCTTTTGTTCTTTTATACTCTCTCCTGTCTTTCTCTTATTTCTTATATGAAAAAAATTGGTAGCTGGCAGAGAAGTGGCTGCTGAAGTTCTCGTAGACATTTTTCTGGTGTTTCTCTGAAGGCTTTGGGGAGTACATGAATTCCTCGTTCTCGGAGACACAAGAGATGAAAAAAATTCAATTTCCGGCCACCTTTTCCCAGAAATCGTCTAATAGTCACGACATGAAGAAATGGAGTTAAATATGTAGGTGTTATGTATGGTACAATGGTAAAAATATATTGAACGAGGATCAGGATCCTATATATTTTCGGTCTACACTATATATGTTTATATTGAAAAAGCCAAGTCAGGTCAGTCCAGGTATAAAAATATTGATCTGCTTCTGCTATTCATTTTTTACCAGGGAACTGGTACTTATTTTACCAGCATGTGAAGTGAGCAGACATTCGAGAGGAATGCTGATTGCAGTGCTAAAAAATTGTGAAATAAAAAACGCTAGCAAAATAAAGTGACTAACGACACAGACTTTAAATGAAAACGTGTCCATCTATCTGCAAATCCATTTCTAGGTAGGTAACTAAAATGTAAGGAAGGGTCCCTCAAAAAAGCCCGTCAAGTTACTTCTGACGTCTTTGGTGTAAAATCAATCCACCAACTAGTACTCCAAAAGAAGCTTCAGTAGAAGCTTCGTTTCCAGTGGCTCAACTCCTATATCGACATGCATGAGAACACGATAGGAAATAGATTTTCTTCTTGAGTCGACGTTTTCATTTTTTAGATATTTTTTCGACAATTCAATTGAGAAAAGTAGGTATGATGATATGTTTAGCTAAATTGCGAGTGAACAGTACAGACTACTTTATGTAGCGTGTCAAACTGAACAGTAGAACCGTAATCACGGCATATTTCACTCCAAAAAACTCACCTCTCTTGCTCAAGTAAGCAGGAGAGCTAAAACCTAGAACTCAAGGAGAATTTGGTCGAGAGTGACAGAAAAAATACAAGGTGCATAATATGATAAATATGAGAATGGTGACTTTTGACTAATACATAATACCATATCAAAGTCTTTGGGTAACCTTTGTCCTATAAAAGGACTGTGACGGATCTACAACCTCAGAACAGGAAAATGATGAGAAATAGCATAAAATTTTCTATATGCAATTTGCTATTATTGATGTAAAATTAAACCTGAAGAGGAAATGACAAAATGCACTATCAAAAAGTCCAATTGCCCACCTCCGGTGTTCCCCTTGCTACTCTTGCATGTAGATCTGACCAATTGTATCAAAATAATCAGTCAAAAGGAAGAAATGTATCAACTGCTTCATAGAGAGTTATTTCACTGATGACTGGACAAAGCCATTGTGCCACACCAATCCCATTTCTTTTACCTTCAATGCAAAATATATTGCAATATCAGAGAGAAAATAATTGAGGATTAGTATGATGTCGGACGTTAGAGTATTTTTTTTTGCTCTGACTGATGGTGTGACTCGATCAAAGAGAATCAAAAGGAGCCAAAATGTATGTGTGTAGATTGATGTTAGTGTAATACTGCAAACATATGTACTTAACACTTTTCCCACCCCACACCAAGAAAGGAAGAAAGTAATAAGTGAAAGTATCAATTTTGGTTTGGACATTGGTTGGTCGTGTCTAGCGCAAAGGTGTGTATGTATCGCGGTTGAGGCTGAAGGAGGCAAGAGAAAGGCTTGCATTATGCTGTCCAACTGTCTTTTCTGTACAAGACAGTGATTGATACGCTTGAACGAGGTGAAAATCAATTTACCACTTTTAACCCTGTAGATTAACCAATGACTATAAAGCATAATGGAAAAAATTGTATATAATGCACATAAATTGTCGCTCTTGACAAATATAAAGTATAAATATAAATATTTTCTTTTCTCAATTCTCAACACACATTTTCACCTTTTCAAGATTTTGAAAAGAAAATCTTTTAAAGGAATAAATGCGTCAGGTAAAAATAACTGTTTGTTAAACCGGAAAAGAAATTTTAAAGCAGGTTGGCTATTGTACCTTTAGCTGGGGAAAACGGTGGGAGGCAAGTGGTAAATTATAGGGCAAGGTTTATGTCAGAGATTAAAGATGAGGTGATAATAATACACCTACTTACTACTCCTATAAATATGCTTTGTGCCACTTGGCAGCGGTTATTATATATAAAGTGGCCACACATATCATGTAAACAACAAATTCATACGTGACAGTCTCACCATGCATGTAACAAATCATAATAACGGGTCTTAGATTTGCACCTGTGTGTACTGAAGAAATTGTATAAAAATGCTTTGGAATAAATCATGATATTATGAGAAGCGTGACGTGCTATATATTTTCTCCTTTCTTTGTGTGATCGCAGGTATTCATAGATCCAATGACCTATTTGGCGCAGGGCCAGTTGGACGTGGACTATGAGTTTGGAGCAACACAAAAGGAAAAAATTCTGGCATCAGCAGAGTAGAACGGATGATTATCCACTGGACACTATATACTTTCAGGGGTAATATCAAGCTTACCCTTTGCCTCCAACCCGTTCATTCGCCAGGAGAGACCTAGGTGAAGAAAGGATTCGTTTTCCGGATTTTAATCAAAACAGTGATACGAGTTGTTTGTGTACGATAATATGATGGAAGATTATGTGTAGGCAGACTATTTAGACATGGCATTAAATTTAGGTGGCATGGCTTAAGTTAACTCAAGTTTTATAATGAAACTTTTAATGCGCATCAGGGTTAAACTGTGTAGGCGTACTTTATAATATGATGATAAGATTATATAGGCAACTGAGAAAATGAATTTAGGACGTGTTATACGTATACTATGTTGTTGTAAGTCTGTTTGT
Source organism: Willowsia nigromaculata (assembly GCA_034700605.1). NCBI lineage: Eukaryota > Metazoa > Arthropoda > Collembola > Entomobryomorpha > Entomobryidae > Willowsia > Willowsia nigromaculata. The sequence continues at coordinate 19,246 of JAQIXX010001758.1, read as the reverse complement.
ATCTATGTATAAAATGTAGTATTTGCACACGGGGAAAGTGTGTGCGTGGGATGATCATGATTGGATAAAAGTCGATAAACTTCATTCGTATGTGTTATGTTGTCGATGACGTTATATGAGACAAAGCGCTTTCCTCAAGAGAAATTTCGGATTTTGACACAGAGAGAAAGACGACAAAAGTTATTTATTAATAATTCTACATTTCATATATAACGTTCAAAAGTAAATACTTATGAGTGGACATTTTTCTTAATGACACTAACCGTTCTACATGTATTCATTATAAAATACCACATACCTTTCAAAACTATGATTACTAAAAGTTTTACAACGTACATCGGCAGTCAATTTTTGTAAAATTATGTAGTTAAATTAGCTGTAAACTATGCTAACTAATGTATCACATCACAGAGGGTATTTATAGTAAGATGTACATATTGCATGTTCTCTAAACATTAAGGTTCCCAAACTACACATTAAGGTACTTACAATGTAGCATATTGTATTTGTGATGTTCTACCCTACCATTGTTTGTGTATTACTAGGAATTTGAAATTTCAATTTTTCAATACTAACAAAACGACTCGCTGTAATCAAGATGGTTAACACCGGAATAACTTTTTATAAGTGATCTTGTTACACTGAATATTTGCCAACTTTGTAGAGACATCGAAAAAATATTAGAGCTTGTAATGCTAACAACCATATGTTTTAAATTGGTAGGTGATAAGTACATATACAAATGTTAGATTTAGGTGGGTAAACAATTTTCTTCGGTAGGTGCAACAACTTCAACAACTTTATTACAATGAAAGTAAGTCCCATAAACAGAGAAAAGTATATTTTAACATCTCGATTGCACGTTTCACCACAATCACGCATAGAAGTTAGAGTTACGCCACAGAAAGAAGACTCATGATACATTCGGTCTATCAAAAGAAAAGGGTGAAATCTAAACAAAATAAAAGTAAAAGTGTGTACATAAAAATTGTATTATGTGTGTGCATGTAAAACAAAACGGGTAATTGAATACACTGAGAGAGAGACGCCGCACAGCACACACATTTGAATGAGCTATGAAACTGAAGGAAACACAAGCAATGTTCTGAAGAAAATGTGTGAAATTTTCTCTCTCTTTTAAAAAACCGACGATGAAATCAAAGTAGGCGGGAGGCAAAAAAAGGAAAGAAAAAGATTTTTATGTAAATTGACTACATGTTTTACCACCACTACTCACTCGACTACAATGTTGTAACCAGAATTACTTCCGCTGCTATACACACATATATATAGTTGCAAAGCATACTCATGGTGTCGTGTTGATGATGATGTAAATTATGTAATTAATGTAAATAAGAGTAGTGTTATTTCGTTTTTATTGCTTTTACTTCACTTTCACATACTAAATATCTACTATTTCTTCTTCTCCATCTCCAATGAATATGCATGTATGTATCTGAGAACATGAAATAATAATGCGGCCACCACTATCATCATTCTCATTTCATTTAATCGCATATAAAAGTGAAACAATATAACAGCCAATTTAAGTCAAGAAAATTGCTACATAATAACGATCGTCGAGTTTAACTTGTATAACTATATTAAAGTTGAAATATGGAGATGAATACCAAGAAGAAAAAAAACACATGTATTTACACTACCCACCCTAATGTTTCCAACGGAAGGAGTTTTAGCAATCTGCTATGAAGCGCAATCTGTACACAAAATAAATACACACATAAAATCGGACTGAACTGGGTTTTAATTACAAGCGATCTATTTTATTTGTCTTTTTCTCATTGCCGTAGTATGAACACTAGACACATTAAGTGTAGAGCCATATTACGAGACAATGCAATTATAAAATGGAAAAAGAAAGTGTGTGTTTTTTAAATTCGTCTCTGTTATGTTATCTGAGTTTTACAATGCAAAGGAGGAGTAGAAATACAGATACGACGAAAGATTGAAAAAAATGCCTCATGTAAAAAACCTGCCGCCTGACTGATTTGCTGTTGTACAACATCAACTTGTGTATCTCTCTCTCTGCTTTCTCTTTGTTCTCTTTGTTCTTTGAGAACAGAGGTGAGAGAAAGCTGGAAAAAAGAATTTTAAAGTTATGGATATAGTGTGAGCATAAAGTAGTCATTTACATGTTAATTTTCTTCTTTCCTTACGTTGTTTCTCGCTCAAACTGAAAGCGGAAAGAGAAGAGTAAATAAGTGAATACATACTTCTTTGGAGAAATTGAAAGAAAAAAAATGTTATAGAAAGCAACAAATTTTTGTACAATAGAATACCAAATTACTAACATTATCCTAACCTAAACCGAACTGTTTCATTCCTCACTAGTGTAAGGAGCAACACTGTATGATTGTTTTAAAAGTCCATATTCTTCTATAAAATACTAGGCTCTGTGTAGACACCACATCCGTTTATATATATTGTGTACGATATAGGTGGTAAAAATTGCAAAGTGACAAGCACATGAAGATTTACATAGGTGAGCTAAATATTTTTCGTATTCATATTGTATAGGGGAACATCTAATAAAGGTACTTACAACTTTATACTAACAAAATATTATGAAAGTTTAATCTTAGTCTTATATCGTTATATCTCATGTGTAAGGGTTTTTTGTAACACAAAAACATGCTATGAGTGTATAGACGTACAAGGACGTTTCTTCTTTGAGACAAGAGCACTGCGCAGAACTCCATAAGATTTACTTTGTATTTTTTACTTTGTACTTTCTTCTGAACTTTCTTACTTTCCGGTTGGCAAAAAAGTAGAACTCATTATGCTTCTATTTCATTGGAGATCAAAATCAGTTTCTTCATCATACTACAAAGCAAATGCTTTTTTTCCTTTGAGATTTTGTATTAAGCTATAAATATAGACCTTGAGTGTAGACAGAGAGGTATATAGAATGTTTAATTGGCTTATAACTTCTAAATTAGTTTTTTCTCTATTTAAACCAGGCGGTAATTATTTTACCTGTTTATTAGCTTTATATTATTAACCCGAATGAATACACACAGGCAAGCATACTTTATTTGCTCCAGTTAAATTTGCAGATTGTCATCTTATTAGCAACTTGGGTGTAGGTTATGCATGTGAATGTGCTCCATAAGAAAAAACTTACTTGTTTGCTATCAATTAATTGATGTTTTTTGTATGAATAAGCAAAAAGGGTAGTTCTGTGCAAACATGCATAGAGACAACTCCTTCTCTCTCGTTGAACTAGGTTAACTTGAACTACTTTGAAGCGAATAACAGGTCATGAGTTTTGTTGACATAATGAAAATAGATTCAAGCATTACGTATATAGTAATATAGTTGATAAACATTTAACTATACACATTGCCAATAAAGAGTATATGAATGCTTATATGCTTTTAAGCTAATTATTCTAGAGTCGATGTCTTGAGTGAAAACTCAAGCTTCGGTACATAGAATGCAACTGTTTTTTTTATTTAATGTACAAGGTAAGTTAATCAGCTCTACCTTTTGTTGTCACTTGGACTGAATAAAATGCAAGATCACGTTTTATAGTTGGTTTCTCTCTCTCAAAATCGGGAAAGGTTATACCGATCCCGTCACACCGAAATTCATAAAACTCAAGGTAGGATGGATTACGCTAAATGTAAAGTGTTATATTAATATTGATGCATTTACTTAATAGGCTTAAAACGCTTCGATAGATAGAATATTTTCGTTTACCCAATGGCAACTTTTATACTCTCTAGGTTTCAATACATTAGAGGAACTGCCACTAGAAAGGAATTAAATTTCAACGCAGTGTAAATCTACTCTGCTTTGGTGTACAAAAACAATTATTTGACGAGTAATAAAGCGAACTGTTGCCATTTTAAATGTAAAGGTTAGTCATTTATTCAATGTACATAAAGTTACATACTAATGTTTGCTTCATAATTTATGTGTAAGCTTACATAAAATATAAATTAATAGAATCACCGTCAATCGCCACCACCTACACATCAAAAAAACGTACTAATTGCTAAGAATATCGCTTTGTACTTCACGTGTGTCTGATTCGTGGACATGACATATGACTCGAGTTTTCCGGAATTCAAACATACGTAAACCCGCTTTCCATCATCCGTCTATGAAATTAAGGATTGTAATAATAATTATATATGATATATAAATGATGACAGAAATACATATACAATCATGAAACAAAATATATGAATTTATTTAAGTATTTATAGCAGAGGTAAAAGAGAACGAACGAAAAATGAGTAATGGAATGTCACTGTTTGAATTTTAATAAAGTTTCTAATATTGGCAACCCGTTAGAAGCTGTAAATATATTTATAGCATAATGTTTAGCGTACACGTGAAATATTCTAATTGTTATGCATAATAACTTCCTAAAAGAACCTTTCTAATTATAAAATTGTAAAGTTTTGAGTAAATTACTTGAAATGCCCTATAATATCGATCAATATACATAGAACGGACGGGAAATTAAAGAAAAAAGTAAGCAGCAGTGTATGGAAAACTGCATTGTAATTGACGGTTAAATTATAAACGTTATTATTGTGCTGTTACTGTACTTAATTTAAATGACTATAATTAATGTAAATGTACATAATTATTATGCTACTTAATATTAGAATGTTTACCTTGTACAATGTAACGAAAAGTAATATTATTATTATTAATAAAAGCTGATGATATGGATGTAAATGTTGATTCACTAGTTGGATTTTTTTAAACTCAATCATGAAACTGGTCAACTTTTGGCAATTTGATCTCACTCATTTTAGATTTCAAAAAATGGCTCACCTCATATTTTCAGCTAAGTACAATGGTGTGACATGAAAAGCATTCTAAACTATTATTATTGTATTTATATGGCAGCTATACATGCAGGCACACACATTTTATTTTCTCCTCCTATTCATATAATTCATCAAGAAGTCTAGTCACGTACTTTTTTCCATGATGATAGCAATGATACCGACTGCCAACGACGATGACGATGATCTCTCTGTCTCACTGGCATTGCTATCATTTTTCTCCCTGCATTTTACTGAGCTGAGTGGGCATTCATTGCCTTTTGTTTCTTTAATTAAAGCGATGTGTTGTGCACTTTAAAAAGATATTTGCCGAGTTGCTTTTTATTCGCCTCCCCGCGTGAGAGAGAGAGAGAGGAATGGATGTTTCAACTTACCAACTCTTTTGTTTGTCCTCCTCATCTCTGGAAATAAAATGGAAAATTTAGGTCACTTTAACATCTTCAACATGAGAAGAAAGTGTTCAACTTTTCCTGTTTCGTTTCTGTATGCCATTACAACTACAACAGCTATACACACTGATGTCGTTCTCTCCACTCTGATCTCGTACCATTTAGTCCACATGTTCTTCCTTCTAAATGATTCCCTACCTACTTATAACTCGTTTTTCTTCCCTTGCGACGACCATACATTATCAAAAGTCAAAAGTGCCATCAATGCTAAACGTACGTATAAACGTAAAAAACACTGCTTTTCTTGACTACACGTAGTTTGTGTCCTTTGTTATTACCCATTCCTTCATTCAGCTCTACTCATACTACAGCTTGTTAACATTTTCTTTCCCAAGTCCCCTTCTTTCACTCACTCCGTGTGTTCATGCTTTCCATGCTGATCATATTATGAAGTGGAAGAAAGACAACACAGAACAACAACGAGAGAGCAACGAGAAAATAAAGTCTAGAGAAAGCAAGTGGTTTTGGTCACACATTTTTTCCTTCTCAGTGCTGCAACAATGCGTATACGTGATGCATACAATGTTCCAACTCTGAAGAAAAAAGTTGACATTTTCTTTTTCTCGTTTGCACCAACCAACAAGAAAACACAGCGAAACTACCCAACTTTCTCTTTGTCTTGTGATAATCAGCAGAGGGATGATGACAACGATCATTCCGTTACTACTACACACTGTCACACTACAACTCAGCTAATTACCCCAAGAACGGTCCGTAATTGTCCGCTGGATTTTCTGGAGAAAAAAAGTGTGAGCTAAGTAACCGTATCATCATATCATGATCAAGTGTTACTTTTATGCTGCTGTTACCGTATCAGAGAGTACTTATCAGAGGACTCCTTAGAAATTTTTTTACCCTCACAGATACCAAAAGCCATGATGATCTTGCTGCTGATGACAAAGCTAATAAAAAGAAAAATACTATCAACTGCATGGTCGATGGTATATAGTGCTACAGTGATACATTTAAACTTTATAAGAATATCCAGTAAATCAGGACCTTTTCTCATTTAAACTACTACACATGTAATAGGCAAGCATGAAATACTTGCGAAATAGACTTTGCGAGTGTCTCAAGAAAGCCTGAGACCCGAGTAACCTGATACTAATAACCTGAGTATAATGGACTCCACAGGAAAACTCATATAGCCCCTTTCAATATCCTTCCTTGATGAATTCAACAAGCTTTGTAACATGGAACATGGAATACAAACTAGAACCGAATTTCATGAAACGCCATGTCATTTTCCTTTAAATGAAGAGGAAACAGAAACCCAATGACAAGAATAATATTATAGACTCACTACTTGTACATGAAATCATCTTCTTTTACGTTTTTCTCCTTCTCCTGTAGACGAGGTTGGCTGATGAAAGAGACTCCAAAAAATGGAGACAACATTGTTGTTGCATTTTTTTATCTCGGGCAGAAAAGGAAACAATAGAAAACAGCAATAAAGAAGAAGACGACGTGATGATAATGATGTGTCCATTCTTTAGACTGAGTCACGTACACGAGCATGTTGAAGCATATTGTATTACATTTTGTGATCATGTTCTTCTAATCATCATCCTCCTCCCCGTCGTGCGGCGATACTCATGTGATTTTCATATTATGCATCTCTTCTGCCTACTTAAAAACTGCATTGCATTGTTATTACCATTACCACTAGTTTTAACGGAAGGTAATATATGTATATGCCTAAGAGAACAATTTTCTATTGTGATTATCTTTTTTTCGCATTGTGCTTTCTTTACCGAGTTTCTAAACAGTATAAAAACTATGGGGGAAATAATGGGTTGTGTACTTTTCCATGAAAACGACTGGGACTATGAGATGATGATGATATGATGATACTTACGTTTATGTAGTACAATGGGAATAAAATGAAACGACGCTGCTGCTCGTTGTGTGTTTCTGCGCTAAAGAGCAAACTGGGACACGATAATAAAAGGAATGGACCATACATGCAAAAAATATATAAACCATCACGGGAGGAATGGGAAATGGAGGGAGTGTGTGTGTGGTTCACAGGAACGGGTCTGCAATTTCAGGATAACCACGTAATGCGAGCTTTATGCTAATGCAAAATGTTGCAGAAATTTAATTGACTTTACAAAATAGCCCAACTGCAGTGGTAGCAGTGGGTAATGTTGGGAGGGGATGTAGTAAGCAAAATGGCTATTACATAGGGTAAAAAAAGTTTTGCGTTGTTTCATAATGTGTCTGAGTAAACAATGAATTTTTCCAATGAGATTATGCCTTACATCTTCTACACTGTGCCATTTTTGGTGCGAATTCTTTTTTAAAATTTCAGCTTTTATGAAGAAAAATGGAATATGGTTGGAAATCAAAGATTAGTCAAAATAAATTATGTTCAACTTTGGTTTAAGTTGGTACGAGCGATTTATTCAAACTACTCAAATTTGGAAAGAAAAGATGGAAGAAAAAAACCAAAAAGTTATTTTGGAATTTTTAATGAAAAATAGATTTACAAAGCCGATTGGTGATAGTGATTGCAGCTACTAACATAATAGTGGGTAAGAAATCCGACAAAGGTTTTAGCGGCCATACACAACTGGGTAGCCATAGACCGGATAACCGGCATATCCGTAGGTCAAGTACTGTGGGTTTGGTGCTGGGCTGCAACAGGGATGGGGGAAGCAGCAGCAGAAGCAATGGCGATAACCATTGCGACAACGAGGAGGACAGCGAACTAGAATTTTGAAAAATAAAAGGTTAAAAATTATGTCTAAACTTATATTTCATCAATATCTAGTTCGTTTCGGGTAAGACGAAACTTCCAGAGACAGCAAAATTACGACGGAAAAAAATGTCTCAGAAACTTACCAACTTAGACATGTTGATTTGGTTTTGGTTGTGGAGAACCACGAAAGAGTTTTGTAAGATTTTGTGGAAGTGTTGGACTTTGAAAGCGAGTTCAAACTGATGAAGATTCCATGTCGAGATCGCTCTATTTATACTCATCCAAAAGTTCATATGAGAAGGTGCGCTGGATTATTTTGATAATAATTTTTCAGATGTACATAATATGGGTGTACTAATGCTGTGTAATGACATAATATTACATAATGCATGGGATTTGTTTATATGACCTGACAAAAAATAAACAGTCATGAAATTTTATTGTTCTCAAGAAACGAAAAAAAAAATCTTTAGAAAAAAACGTGGAGCTTAAAAGTGCCCAGAGCATTTCGAGTCTATAAAAATACCACTAGATAGGCACGCTTAAGTTTATCACCAGCATAAAAGTCAAGATGATGGGGTTGCTTGGCTGGTGAGAGTTTTTTGTGGACCGGATTTAGGTAAATCAAAATTGTGTTGAATCATCATCATCATCAGTTTACGTTTTTGTTATCTTCTGGAGCAGACTTTTATGGACTTTTGCTTGAGACGAGAGAAGATCAATATCACAGTCTATAGAATATCTCACCAAGCTCAACTCCTACTGTTTGCCTGTCAAAAAGATTGGCACTAAAATAAAAGCTTTTTTTTGCTATTGAGTTCAACTTTATCATTGACATCGCACATCTCTTCATAGCGTATCTGCTTTAGACATTCTTTGAGTAGGTAAGTCAGTCATTATGTAATGTGGTCGGTCAGTCAGTCAAGGAATATTGTTAGGTAGATTATGTCTATGTAGCATTTTCCATTGTGCAGGTATTGAATAGGTATAGAAAAAGAGCACAGACTCAAGGTCAGTTTTTTAGTGACGGAGGTACGCGAGTGAGCGCAGCAACAGTGAGACTTTTCATGCAATCAATGTATGCTGGGCTTTAGTTTATGAGCGATTTCACGTCAGTCTCCAGCAGGTGAATGGATGTTTTAAAAGTGGTTATTTTTTCTTGGTATTTGGGAATAAATAATTTTGAATCCAGAGATTTCGATACACTGAATTTTATTGTGTCGTGCGGTGATATTGATTGCAATTTATCGATCGAAAAGTCGTGGAGCAGCTTTTCGATTCTAGAAGGAACCATGAAATGAATACCTGTATTATCAGCGTTCAATTTTGCGTTGTTGGACTCTTTATAATAATATGCAATTTACTAGTTCATTAGAGAAACAAATTACTGCCTTCTCTGTAGTATTAGGGAGGAACCAAATTAGATAGGTCAGTAGCAGCGGATACGGATTTACGGATGTAATTGTGGTGCGGTGTAACAATGATCATGCACTTTGCTTCGCTCTGAAGATCAGAATTGTACTGTTCAATTATGATTTGAAATTGTCTTTTCTCAGTTTGTACTCTGATCTTTGATGGAAAATCCATCATGGAATCCCGTACTAACGATTGTATGTTTACTTCAGCAGATCCAGTCGTCTTGGTTCTTCTATGCTGATTTTGGTTGGGATTTTTTTAGCACTGTCTTCCAGCAGTGTAGTGTGAAAAAGCTTTTTGAACAAAAACTCTACGAACTAATGTAAATTGTAAAGAACAGACTTTTAAAATCAAATTTAATGTAGCTTGGCCCCAACACATTTTTACAGTATGAGTGACAATTCCACGAATAAAGATCAAAGTTCAGGGTCAGAAGAGGAAGCAGAAAATGATGAGCATGAAAACAATGCGCGTAACAGTAGTGAGCACTCTGTGTCTAGCCCACGGGCGAGTCCAATCCTTGCGTTAACATGGCCTTGGTCACTTATGCAAACACATCCTGACGCAACTGACCCCGCCAGTACTTCGAATGAAGGTGCGCGTCATTCAGGGGGAGAAGAACAAGAACCTGGTAGATCCACAGGTTCTGGACTTTTGGGAATAACGTGGCCCTGGTCTGGGTCTGGGAGTCTACCTCCACTTGAAATCGAGCCCAACTCTGGTAATGATGCGACAACCGATTCGCTCACACCAACAGTAGTGGTCACAGATGCCCCTCCTACCTCTTCAGAAGAAGAAGAACCAGCACCTCTCCCCGGTTCCAGTCATGAAATACATCAAACCCCTTCAAAAAAGAAGTCCTATAACATGGCCTTCTTGGGCATCTGGAAAACGTTCAAGTAAAGTACATTACGAGACTAGCTCGGAAAAATCATCAGAATCACTGAATAAACTATCAGAGATCAGTAAAAATCTCTTAAATATGAGCTGGCCTTGGTCCTCGAATGAACAAAGCCCCAGTGAATCCCAAGCCAGTCTATCAACATCAGACTCCAAAGTTTCACGAAGGTTTTCCCAACAAGTCGCTGATTTTGTGAGAAGAGCCCTCCCAGATAAACTGTTGGCGATGACACCTTGGGCAAATAAACCATCCCAGGAAGAGGAAATCAGTGTTCTTCATAGCGCAGCAGATACGCATCCTCCAGTTATTCCACTCCATAGAACGTCCCTGGATATCAAAAGTCATGACACAGATTCTCTTAAGCACCAACCAAGGACTGGTCGCAAAAGTAAATACAGTAAAGATTTGCAGAGCTCGACTAGCTCAGCCGCATCTTTGTCGAATGAACAGGCTGAACAGGGCAGCTTGACACTTCTTGATGACTTGAATCTCTTGTCGGTGACAATTCCTGACCATTTAGCTGAAAGCATGAGACCTTCGAAGTGTCCAGAATCTAATTGGGCCACAGCTTTTCATCATCTTTCCAACCTTGCAGCAGAAGACGAGCGCTATGACCCGATTAAAATTATGGTTTTTAGGGACAAAGTGGATCATAATAAGTTGGACAGTGAGTCCTCAGAGGGTAGTCGAGTTTCTTCGACGATAAGTTTTGAGCCTCACATTCCCGACGCAAGACGCTCCACTCCATTTATGTACAATCACCGCCCGTTTCGGATGCCAAGGCTTGCGAAACTCCAAGAGAGCCGTAATTCTGGAGGAAGTACCCCCAACATTTTCCAATTTGACCCTATCAAGGTGAGTTCCACGGAGTGGGCGAGTATTGACACAGGAAGTGAAACCTATCTTGCAGCTACCAAGTGGACACTTCCAGAACCTATTCGGGCGGATAAACGACTTTTACCTCAGTTCGATCCTTTGGTCAGGTACAAGCTGAAAAGATTGGGGAAGAACAAACTCACGCCAGCGGATTTACAACATACTCAGAAGGAAATCGCTCTGGGTATTAGTCCAAGTGGGAGAAAGTTGGATGGATACTCCAGCGAGAGTGGAGACGAGTGTGCTTTCAGACGAGTTCTCTGCAAAAATGACCCCGAATTCGATATAATTGAGCCGTATGTAGAGTGCGAATCTGGTGACAAATGGCCAAATCCATTTCTTTTCTACTGGAACTGGAAGAAAACCGAGGAGGATGTCAATGAGAGTTATCTTCACCACCAGCGACTCGATAAAGATCACAACCTGGCTCCAAAAAGGAGAACTGCATTGGAGATTGAAAGTTACCCGCTGAAAATCCCGTATCAAAATATTGGTGCTGATGACACCGACTACGAAGACCCTTACGGGCCCATTTCCACCACACCTGTCTCAATTCTTGACAAGTTTAGTTTGTGGAAACCTTCTCAATCCAGGTTTAATCTTCGTGGTGGAGATATTCTGGAGGATCCCATCAGCCGGCGCTACCCCTATCTCTTATTAGATCAGTATGGCAAATATTACCGGAAATGTTACCAGCTCAAATTACTGTCTCACGCTCAGCACCGTAAATTCTATGAGGCATACATGCGCATTCTTGGAAAGTACACTTCCACCGTTGTCACAATCTCTACATATCCAGTATGGTTTTACATTTGGAAGAGGGCAATACGCTATGGGATGAGAAGAGTACCAAGAAAATGGAAATTTTGTAGCGAAAAGAAACAACAAACTGTGTTTTATGGAACACTTGCGTCTTTGTATGCCACGCAATATATCCCTGAACATGACCTTTTACCCAACATGGATGACCCAGTGTACTTATCTCAGGTGGCGCTAGAAAAGGCTTTAGAGTAAGCTATCCATACGCAGTATTTATACTTACTGTAATCTAGATACTTTCTAGATAAAAAGCGAATTTCAATTAAAATCAGAATCAAAGATCACTACCTCACATTCGACCAATATGGGAGGCCATTTGTAGACTACATTAAAATGCAGCGGGGTAAAATGTACGAAAAATACATGGAGTGCATTGGGATGCTCTGCAGATTCCAGCCTATCAAAATGCCTCCCAGAGTGAGAAAAGTGTTTTTTATTAGTAGGTCTATAATTATAGGAAACGTTTATTGCAAAAATATATATTTAAAGTGTCTCTTTGATTCACTAATTTTCATTAACAACACGCGCAGATTACTTCAACGTGCTCTCCATTCAGACTCAGATCTTGAGAATTCCAGAGAAAGAGAACACGACATATTTATGGGAAATGGAGGACTTTTGGGGGAAGACGAAAGGCTTGGCTGGATACATGGAACTTAGTCTGGAGGAAATATATCACGGGATTTTACGCTGTAATCGGCTCCATCCCGTGAAACAGACTAGAGTTTTTGAAGACCATCCAGTGAAAGGATTCCCCAAAGAGATGAATCCCTCCAGATTAAGTTTGGATTGGGTAGATCCCAGAATTCATTTTGCTCTCAGTGTTGGTTGCAAGGTTGGAATAAAATACTACATTATTTTTTAGCTACGATTAAAGCATTTTAAAATTCTAATTTATCATATCTATGACCCATTGTAGTCGTGCCCTCCCATTCATTCATTCTCCTTGTATGAGCAAGACTTTCAATTGAGTGAAGTTGCAAGAACTTATGTTCGCAATAGAGTCAAAATTAATGTTGAGCAGAGAACAGTGACACTGCCCATTTTATTTTTGTGGTATGAAAGAGACTTTGGGAACAACAAATTTATATTGTTGTGGTAAGTACGCCTTGTACGCGCTCAATATGGTTGAAAGTGAAATCATCATTTGCTTCTATAAATTCCAGCTATATATATGTGATTGATTTTCCAGGTACTTGAAGCAGTTTATGTTATCTAATGACGTACTAAAAATCCGCCAGTTATTGACAACCGGCGACCCTGTGAGTTTCAGGTATGAAAGGTTTAATGAAGAAATAGACCATGTTGTAAGGAGACACCCCATCTCCAAATGTGAACCCATCCAACGTAAAAAGATAATTCCAGTATATTGGGGCAGCAAGTTTTAGATTCGTGTTTATGTTTATTTACTAGTCAACACAACAAGAATTACATTTAGCGTCATTTTCTGACGAATAGACTATTAATGTGAGTGAAAGATTTAACGAAATGTAACGACAATAATAATAACAAAAAATATAACGCGATGATTTTATACTTCACTTAAAAACTACTTCCAATTCCTAGTAATACGAACGAGGTGTACTTGGTTTCAACAAATAAGCTTTGCCTGTCTCTGTATCAATGATTTGTCCCGTTTTCCTATCCAGCACCAACACTGGCATTCCTCTGGACTCTGAAGCATTGCTATCTCCAACTGGATACACTGGCATTATATTCATACTTTCATCAGTAGACGACTGAGGTGACACCGTGGTTGGGATCCTTTTCGATCCTGCTTTTGATCTTTTCTCCTTGTTTTTATTCCCATGTTGGTTATCACTTTGTCTCTTGTGGAGAACGGCAACATTTTTGTTGTAGTTGTTGCTGGCAGTAGGCTGGTTTTCATAAGATGGAACCGGCTCGCTGTGGTGTCCCTAGAGCATCGAAATATTATGAAAATTTGTTTTTAAACACGGATGCATAATAATATTTCAAATCTCAAAAATTGGATTTTTGGACTTACATGCCCATGGCCTCCATCATCGTGACCACTTCCGGCATGCTGAAAACAAAAACCAATCAAAAGTTTATAATCCATACTGTTAATAGAATACGAAATGCTACAAAATAATTTGTGTTACATTATAATCCCAGTAATGTTCTCCGTATCCTCCATACTTGTCTCCCCATTTTACCTAAAAACACAAAATATTTAGATCAGTTCATAAATTCTTCCCGTACATTCCCCGAGATATGTCTTTCATAGCTGGGAAGACTGAAGAATGAGCACCATATACCAGGAAATTTTTTTTTTATTGGATTGCCTGAGATATTTTCACTTTTCATAGGAAATTAGTTCAAATTCAAAAGAGCAAAAGGAATGATTACAACGAAGGCTATTTGTGTTTGTGTTTTCCGCACTTTGAAATGAGTGAGTGTGAATGACTTACTTTGGTTTTGAAGTTCCAATAGGGTCCATATTTCTCATACCTTTCCTGGAAATGGTAATCATTCCCCCTTCTGTACCCATACTCATACTCGTCATATCCGGGATTGTGCGCATATCTGTTATCCGTTTCATTTCAACAAACAACAAAGAAAATCCACATTTTAGCAAAACTCATTTCCATTTCTCAATAACTCTCATACCTTTCCTTGTTTCGTATTCCCATCAACCCATTCATAGCGAACTTCCCAACCTTTCGGAGTCTCTTCAACATGACCTGCCTCATATTTCCCTGGTCCATGTTTTACAAGGTATGCATCCATATTCCTAAATTAATTTTCTTTCCAATTTTTCCTCTTTATTTTCTCTTCCCTCAACTTTTTTCTTCATGAATATTTAATAATGCTTAAAACTTTCTATTAATATTTTTTATGTCTCGGGGTAAACTAGCGAGTTACAACTCACGTGAAATATTTGCCATCTCCGTGATGGCGATGATGGTGTCCCAACCCATGGCCATGTCCATGATGATGTGTTCCCGAAGACTGGTGATCCGTAGGTGTAGCAAGAGTCGCTCCCACTGAAAGTCCCACTTGCTTTGGAACTCTTCTACCTGTGGCTGCTGTGGTGGGATAGGGTTGTCGGAAGACCTAACGTATTTGCAAGCAGTGTGACTGGCGTGGGGATTGAGGACTGGATTCCGGACACGACCACAGCGAATATATTGACTAGAATGGCGGCAGAAGTGAGAGCGCTGGGGAAACCAACTTGTGGGTTTCCACCCTCCCATTTTATTAACATAGTTTGCAGAAATGATATTACGTTTCCCCTGTAGGCAAAAAACACAACAACAACAACAACGTACACACAACCCAGAGGATAAACTCTATTTGAAGTCAATTTTCCTCTGGGATGACGCTTTTTATAATAATAGGTTTATAGTGATGACACGCTTCATTGCTCTTGTTTATGTATGCAAAAGTCTTAGGAAAATACAAAAAGGGATTTTTAAAGCAAATTAGAAAAACTAACTAACAGTGGAGACAAAAGAAGAGCGAGAGAGCACAAGAATTTCTGTTCCTTCCGTTTGAACATTTAGCATTGTACTCTAACGATGTGCAAATATCCTTTCGAAAAGCACAAAAAATACTTTTAAAACTGAAAACTGATACTCATTAAATGATGCGGAATCATTGTAATTGTCTCTTTAGAATGGATAATGTTCTGAAAAGCTATCAAATTGTTATCACTGTTATCATTACTACTACATACTGTTGTGGTGAGAGTGTCATTTCATTTGCTAGCGCATAAAAAACGCGAATTGCAGGCGGAATCAGAATGCAACCAAGCATATTAGCAGGCATGCATCATGATTATCATTCAATATCCTGTCAATAATAAAAAATCGCTGCTGATGCTCAGTGCAGTGTCAAGAACCAAGCACAAAGTCACCCATGCATATCGTCATCATGCACTAAAAGAATCAATCGTGTGAAACCATTTTGCTAGACAATTTAAAAAAAGTATATTTTTAGAGTTATTTATTATCAGACAAAATACCAAAACTGCAAATGAAATCTCTCTATGTAATAATTTTTTTCTTTTCAAGGGAACGTTCACAGCTTCTAATTCTAAACTAACTGTTATTCTTTACTTGGTTCACACGTTGCTGGCAAAAAATTAGTCGTTATTTTGTATATAGCCCCATATTTTCCATCGTTAGACTTTTCAGAAAAAAAAGTGGAAGAAAAGCAAAAAGGGTGATGGTGAAGTTTAGGTATTTAGTTGTAAGAAAGTGTTGCATTATTTATTTTTTTCTTATTTTGGCTGTGCTTTACTCACATACAATTTACTTACAAGAACCCTTTGTGTGCATAAAAATTGCTTAAATTTAATTTCATAACAAGTGCTTTTCAATTTTGGCTAAACAGAAAACAGACATTCTCTGAGATCAAAATGCCCTAAAGATGCAAGCATGACATAATGATTCAACAAGATTTTTTATACACAAAACTGAGCAAAAACATATTAAGGCATTTGTGAATTTTGAAGATTGGATTGGAGGTCGACGACTTCAATAGGAGGATGACGGTGTACTTACTTTTGCAAGTTTACCTAATCTACTGTCTACTATACTGCATATATGAATACCTACTTGTGTGTAGCCTTTTCAAAAAATTTGCATTTTCAATTTTACGTGACCAAGTAAAAACTGTATTTCATGACTGTCTAGAGGTGTAAATTAGGATACACAGAGCTGATTAGAAATTGCTAGATAGTCATTTTAGATCTCCAGTACCCTTATGATTACGTAATTTCGATTTCCCTTTTCACACTTAGCCCCACTTTAAATCTATTGACCAGCAGAATGTTTCTGTTAAAACGCTAGAAGCAAGAATTCAGAAAATAACTTTATCGGAACTTTTCGTTGGAATATAATGGTGAAAAATTGTGATGATTAGATAATCAGCAACCAAGACGGGTTGCTTTACTTCACGATAATTTTTCGAGATCGGTGAATGAGTCGTATCCCTAAAGCGCTTCCTGTATAAACTTTTAAAAGCGCATAAAACATCTTAGCATACGTACCGTGCACAGTGCACATCGGAAAATAATACTTCCTTCGGGGTTCCTCTTTATAGCGATATTTCTATTTAACCTTGGAGGTTGACTGCGAGCTAACGAGAGAGCCACTCCTTTACTTTTTACTCTTTCCAAATTTCGAGACGAGAACATAAATCAAGAGTGTGACAGACAGGGCATTAGAAAACCACGTTGTTCCATTCCTTTTGTTACTTACAAACAGATTACGGGAAAAGAGAGAAACTTTCTCAACGACCTTGATAGACTTGCCACGTTTTTACCATTCTTTCTTCTTCACTCTCTTCATTTTTTCAACACTCCCCTCCCTTCATTGTGAATTCCAAAAATACTAGTCAGGTAAGAACGTAGGTAGAGGAAATGCTTATGAGATTATTATAGATATGTAGATATCATGTTTCTGGACGGGTTTAAATACTTTGAGAGCCTATCTTTTCTACTTTGCATTAAATCTTTTGTGGAGGCAAAATATTCATTGGTAAAAAAGGCAAGCCACCAGTTTACTGACTAACATCTTCTATTTTACAAACATAATAATGACTGTATCAACAGAATTTCCCTGTCTATTTGCAGCTTGCTGTTGGGCTGCCTGGATAAAACTGGAAAAGAATGGAACTAATGCCAACGTTGACACCTAGGGGAAAACGCACGAATCCTGCCTCCTACCCCCTTCACATACAGTCTTCATCGTTTTTTCTTGTTTTCTTTTCACTTTTTCTTTCGGAGAAGAAGTTAAGGCCCAGAGGAACCGTGAAAGAAACGAAATGAAGGACGATATATTGTTTATGTTGTGTTGTGTGTAAAGCCCGGAGAAAGTAGAATGGAAGGCGAAGACGAGGATGATGGTGGTGAGCGAGCACGTTCCGTTCTCTACAATAATCATACCATCACCAAAAAATAGAGAAAGAAATTGTCTAAGAAAAAATATATAATGTACATACTTACATAGTTGAATCGGATTGGTATGAAACTTCACATCTTGCTCCAGGAGAACTATACGGGGGAGTAGGGCTTTTTAGGCCGATAGAACGAGTACACCATGAAGAAAGGGTATCTCGCCTGTAAATCTTATAATTGATCACGCCTGTCTCTGACTTAAATGAAACTGTCCAATTGTGAAAATTCCCTGAAGGTATTCTCTCTCTTTAAAAAACACTTTGTTCGTCCTCATTCACTCATATAATACCATTACTAAATACATTGTTCTCCTTCCCTTCTGCAAACCCTTGGATGAGCCCAGTATAGTCTCGTGCAGCAAATGAACAAAATGATGATACAACAGGTTTAAGTTGGATGCAATACTACTACATACATAAAGATGTGATACTGATAATATTTGTAGTGTTCCAAAATGTATAAAAAAGATGTGAAGACTTGAATGGAAGCAATGAACAGATTTTGTGGATGGAATGTTGAGTGCGAAATGCTGAAAGAAAAAAACTTTTTAAATGGACAAAACGTCATGGTTTGCAGCGGCATTGTCTTTTTAAAGCATCATCATGAGATACCCGTTCTCGATGCAATGAAAATGTAGTAGGAAAAGTAGTGATCAGTTAGTAAGTCAGGAAAAGAGCAACGCAGCTGTATACTTGTTGATAATAAAAGATGCTAATAGAGATTTGATCATATCATCAAACTACTTTTTGCTGACACTATATAACATCATTTCAAGTCACTAGTTTCAATTTCAGAAGCAGAGCAGATGCAATAAGGATGAAAATGAACTAAAATGAATTCGGTGTTCACTTTTGGAAATCCGCTTTTCCAAGATGGTCTCGCATGATGGGCTTGTCTCAAATTTAAAAGGGATTAATTCACTTCATAAGACCAAAAAGAAAAGTTTTACGATGCCATTAACAAAGTAGGTGAAAAAGAGCAAGATGGTCCTTCGGCATGGGAATGCTCTTGGTCATTGTCTATTTACGTGTTGACGGTTGTGGGTACATTTTAGTGATGATGACTAGAGTACTTTGCTAATTTGAAATGCCCCCGGCCAACGTAAAAACATAAGTATATTTGTAAGTACTACTATAAGTATTTTTACATAAGTATTTTTTATTCAAGAACAAACAAAACATTACTACACAAACCACACTACAATTAATAAACAATTAATTAGGTAACTAATTATTCATATTTCATTTCATATTGCCATTGACCCTGTATAATTATTCAGACTATTAAACGTTACCGAAAGTATAAATCATCAAACATAAAATTACA
>JAQIXX010001757.1:0-30238 GCA_034700605.1 Willowsia nigromaculata | reverse complement strand
ATAATGCAATAGTTGCACAGCACGGTCCTGTTGGACCACCGCTACCACAGCCACCACTAACACCGCCTCGCTCACCTGCACCGTCCCACTTTTCACTTACAAATAATGCGATAATACCTGCCGCCCGCACGGAAAGTCATCTATCTGTAGATGAGTCTTTGTCGACACCAATCTCTTATCACGGCTATCCCTCACCAGGATCCTTTTCTACGTCCCACTCTGGCTCAATTACAGTTCAAGTCATCTCCTCCTCCCACGCACCTGACCATGACTCCCAACTTGAAACTCCGCTTCTTGGTCCTCAAGGAGGTAGAGGAATCAATAAGCCGCCACCGTTTGTCCCTGTCGCCACGCAAGGACCCCCTTTCAACAGCAAACATCACAGTCGGGATGAAATATCCCGTCCACAACAACCACCGTCTCCTTCTGTTCAACAACAGCCCAGAATGAACGGGGCTATCGCCACTATTTCCAGTATCAGCAGGCCACACGGTATGTCATTGCTGGCTCAGTATTCAGTATTGAGTATTCTCTCTCATCATCTTTCCAATTAAATGGAATCTTCCAAAACTCATTTCATTCCCATCAAAATTTAATAATAATATTTTATAGTAATAAGCAAAAGAGAAAACGAAAAGGTGGCAGTATTACATCATTAAAAACTTATTATGATTTATGAACTTTTACACACAGGTTCTGGAAGAGTGTCGTATCAAAATACTTGCTACACAGCACTACAAAATTGTCGCCGTAACCCAGATTGCAACAGACTTCTTGAGAAAGTTCTCAACTTTTGCGATCCAATGCGCTGTCGGCAAGACACGTGCATGAAGGCTCTACAAAATTTTTATAGGGAGGTGGAGAGTCGTTGGGCTCTGGAGGTGGCCTTCTGTATTTGCAGGTAAGAGTATCAGTGAAGCATAGTCAATATTTGTGTGCATTTGAAAATAATTCTTTGTTTAATTTTTATTTTGCCCTCATACATCATCATTCGTTCTTGGAATCATATCATATATTTTTTTCCGTTCATGGGTCGTAATTTCAAATACAATGGTCTGTAATCAATAACTTATTTTTACATCAATACAACAAAAATGATGTTTTGACAAAATGTGATCCATTTCTACGAAAATGATAACTTGTTTTTGTTTAAAACTATCAAACCTTGACAAAACCAAGAAAAGTTTGATAGAGGTTGTAACAAGCGTGTTTAGTGCTTTGCGTAACTCAATTTCCATTTCCTAGCTTCAGTAATACACATTGGTGAAGAAAATGTTGAGATAAATAGGCCAAAAATATGAGTAGGCATTTCTGAAATGAGATATGTTCGTGCTAATGACTCATGCTGTCACAAGACGATCAGAAATACAAATCTCATTTCTAAAGTAGGAAAGCTCTTAACTTTGAGTCAAGCTTGGACGAGACTAGATCATTTCCATCCAAGTTAAGGGAATTATTATTATTATTATTTTATCTGAGGGAGGAGAAGAGTAGCAGAAGGAGTAACAGGAAGAAGTTGGTGAAATCCTAGTAATTTATCTTAAAAACGGAATTGACTCGGTTAAACTGTGAGAAGGATGGGTGCGTGGGGGAGAAGAGGAAAAATGCTTTTGTGTGTTTTTATACTTCTCCTCTCCAAATGAACTCGTTGTCTGGGAGAGCAGACGGAAGACGAATTTTCTCAGTGATACATAAATTTTGAAAATGACAGTCAGCTCAAGAAGGATGCTCGAGCTGTCAAGTAGGTTATAAATGCAAGGGACGTGTATGATAGTGATTATCACTAGACTATATGCGTCCCGGACTATTATGTCTTGTATCTGAACTACCTAAATAAATGGAGGCACTCTTGCAAATACATTGCTTCCCCCAAAAAATAATACTTTATAGTCATCATTTTGTAGTCTTCTGAAGTATTTTATGCATCCACAAATTATTATTATTATGTACCTTAGGTATTTTTCATCTTACTAGCATGTCTGCATAATATTTCAAACTGGAAGAGGAACAAGGGCAAAAAGTGAAAGTAGTAGGGAGTGAGGGAACTCATCTTCAAGTACTTTTCTCCTTGTTACGTTTGCTGTTCAAGAATAACAAACTTTTTGGGAAACTAACGGAAGTTAAGAGCTCATCCTTTTGGAGAATTCGTTCCGCCTTAAAAACTTTTGAAAAACGGGATACGTTAACGTACATAATGTAGACTATACACACATTTTGTTAGATACTCTCATACGCACACATTATTTTACAATTTTGTCGTCTTCTCTGAACACGTCTGTAAATCAAAGTATCATTGTTTCTGGATGAAACAAGTTGTGAAATGAAATAACTCTCCTATACTTTTCTCAACACGAGTATAAATTGTATCTAAAAAAATCATACGCTTTTTTCTATACCTGAATGTCTTGCAACTAGCAAACCAAACAGCCCATCCCGAACATACCATTTATTTTTGTCGAAAATTATTGTAGAAAATTAATCTATTTGATTGATAGCATTAAGATTGTACTGTAATTCGCCAAGCAAACGTCAGGGTTTTAAACTTGATTTTCTGGCTTCCGTTTTCCAGTGGTGGAATTGAGTGAAAGGGTATTTCTGGACGAGCAGTTATTTGCAAAATTACGGTCCATTGAGATTTTATGCATGTATATTTTTTTTATTATGTGATGTATACTCTAGAAAGTGTTCAAGAATCTCCCAACGTATCATGTCATATATGATGCATACTCTTTATTCAAGTAGTAGTAATGATATGACTCACTTTGGTAATATGACGAGACGGGAAAGTCGAGTTAGACAATTCCATATTATTCTACCACTTCCATTAGCTATAACAGACGGACATTTGAGTAGCACAATTTGTAAAGAAGAAAGAGCAGAGAAGAAGGACACACAGACACAGTGACAGGAGGGTCGGTGGTAGAAGAAATAGCTCTCCAGACACCCATACGAAATGCCATAGAGAGCCCTTCTTCTTTTTTACAGAGACGTTTAGAGTGGTCCTCACAGTAAGTCTCATACTAGATGAGTGACTACTACTAGCAAGTCAATGAGCGCTCCTCTAACATCATCATCATCATCACAACTCGTCATCAGACAGAACTCCGGTTTTTCTTCCTTTCTCCATCTACTTTCACTTTTCCTCTTTCCAATCTCCCGCTCCGTCCCACTTGCTCTCCGACACTGCGTATCAAGTACATCTCTACTATACGAACATAATAATGACCAGTATAAACGAACTTGTTATGAGCAGCAACAATAGAGTATTATGTCGTACTTCCGATTTCGTATTCATGAGTGGTATGCATCTCTATTTGCTTTCACTCCCCATTTCAGCTTCCGAGGTACAGTGTATTGAGGATTTTAGCTTCGATTCGATTGCCACTTGTGAAGGGATAGCAATACTCAATTGAATATAACAATAGCATATTCTCTTTTTGTGTGCTATGTGCAAATATTCTATAAGAAGTATATGAGACCATATTCTTATGACGACATATATACCAAACGCAAATGAGCTTTCAAGGTGAACGTTTTCAATGTTGTGTGTTTGTTCCGATCAAACAGGATTTTCATTATTGGGCATTTTATTGATTTTATTTTTCATAAAATGTTATCGTTCAATGTTACAACATCTGGGGGAAAACTATTACATAATGTCGTTTGAGTGTCAGTAGAACATGACAGGTTGTATATAGCACAACGGTGATGGGAAGTGGGGATTGATCACAGAATTTTATTTCCGAGCATTTTTTTCTTTAAGACTTTAAACAAATAGGTGGCTCAGTGACGTCAACAAAAAAGGGACCTGGAGGTATCCCACCTAGTGGCCATAGCAATATTATTGAAATAATAAAGCAAGTTATATAACGTGTAAACATGTCAAAGAGTTGAGTTGTGTTGCAATATTGGTTTGCTGTTCACATAATATTTCCTTCTTGTCATTTATCATAAAGACGTGACTTTTTAACCCATCAAGTGTAAAGTACGAAACAATTGTTTCGCAGGAAATTTTGTATCATTTATTGTCTTCCTCATGAATTGATATGGAGGACATTCGATTTTTTCATGCTTACGATCCATCCGTAAAAATCCATCTATAGAAAGCAATCGATCTTACATGAACTTTTTGTAAGATGTTTATGGGTTTATTATTATAAACATTAAGGAGAAAAAACAATACGTCCAACCAGTAACGTGTTTTGTTATTGCCTGCACTCTATCCTTTCATATATGACTTTCAACAGTTTGAACACTTCCAGAATTTCCACCCACACTTTTCGTGGCATAATGTAGCCATAAGATTTGCTAGCACCCAAAAACGGCTCCAGCAATGAATACAAATGAGTTGTCCGACCATTAAACTTCTAAACAAGTAAGGTGATGATGATGATGATGGAGTTCATGAACGCACATCCAACTGACGAGTCCTTTGACCTCCCATTCCAGGTTTATAATGAGAAGAAAAAAACTCCTGAAATTTTTATAAGGACCCAGTTCAGTTCTGAAAATGAAACCAAAAGTATTGATAAGTTGCCAACTGTAAAATGTTTGGATTAAAGCTGCATCAGTTCCAACACTTCATTTTATGTTTACCAACAAGCTGAATTTCTGTCGTTGACGAAGTATTCTTCCTACAATTCTTTTGACCATTTTAATGCACACTTTTGCATATATACTTATTCGATTCAACTTGAAAGTCTGGTGTAACCTGTAACACTGCTGTAAATATTGGTACTTTCCTACTAAAAGAGATCCAACCGGATGATAGAAGCTCACTCGTTCGTGTAATTCGATTTGACTTTGTAAAAAAAGCACCAAGGTGATTGCTCCACTAACTTTGGTAAATGCATATTACACACGCAGAGCTTCTAAGTATTAACCAGAGAAAAGGGAGACTCTGAATAATATTCTGTTTATAATGGTAAGCCCACTACTTACAACGACTACAACTACTGCTCACGACGGAAATTTTTTTTCTTATTCTTTCCTCTCCATTAACTTCGAATCAAGCGTATCCACTAGAAATCGTTCAATAAAATTATATAAATATATATCAGCCGTGCAGTTTGTTACTGACGAAAAGAAACGGGAAAAGGGGGAAGGTAAGGTTATTGTCTTTCGTGTAAAAGAAGAATCTAGAGAGAAAATCTACCCCTTCCATTTAAAACACACATTTTCTCTTTTCATCCAATTTGCTCCTTTCTTTCAACCTTTACAAGTTAATAATAAGTGGTTAAAGTTTGATGAAAGTGGAGGAGGAAGAAAAGGGAAAAGACAAAGTAGAGAATATTTTTCCCAAAGAAACGGAATGTTTTTCACGTGCAAGACTTGCCAAAGTCCAAAAACGAACCCCGAAACCTACCTAAGTATATTTTTTCAGCACGGTTTTTAAACCAAAGTGGAATTCTTTTTTTCCTACCTTTTACACTTTTCGAAGTTCTCACTGACATTTGACGGAGGTAGATTCTCTATTCTTAGATTTTATGTACATGCAATGAGATCTCCTCGTGTGTGTTTCCGCTCAAAAATTAAGTTACTGTTCAACATAAAAATACCGAAGAAGGAAGAAAACTTCTCTTATTCTTTTAGTTTCATCTGGAAAACATTATTGCCATAAATGTAAATATTTTATTTCATCTCGTGTGGCACCTCATAATAGCCAATATCCTTGTAAGTTAAGTTGAACGATGGATTCCCGTGTGATTTTTGCTCTACCTGGTTTTTACCTAGCAGTAATGTAGAAAGAGAACCCTCGACAAAAAAAGGTCTAAGAGGTTTACAGAAAATAAGTTGTACTTTTACAAAACAGCTTAAATAGCATTCATACAACATGTCAGTATACGTCTATCCTTAAGTTCCTTCATCTCACTCAACAATGTATTCCATTCTTAAGAATCTAGTATCAGGCCGGATATAAATATAAAAAACATGCACACATTTAGAATAACACACAATAACAATTGCTCGGTATTCTTTTTTTTCTCGTCTCTTGAATATGTAACCACACACAGAGAACTACTTTCACTGACATTCAACATTGATACTGAAATATTACATTGGCGGTTTCCACCATTATTAGTGGCTATGCATGTAGTAGCGTTTAAAAGTACTTTCTTAAAAGGTTTTTCTCCATATACATTTTGGTGTATTACCACAACAATAATATATTTATAGTCTTTCAATGGATGGAGTAGAAAGCGGAAGGAAAAAGCTAGCAACAACCAACGAAGGAGCATGACACCAAGTTTTATTTATGACTGTGGTGACTTTTATCTACAATCTTACTTTCGTCTTTGCTTGTTGCCTTTCCATTTTTTCCCTTCTTTTCACTACCACTATTCTTCTTCTTCTTCTAACAGCTACTTTAACTTATCAGGTATGTAATATATGAACACTTACACTTGTAGTAATCTAACCTGAAGTTAGAGAGAGAGAAAAGTATAAGTTTTTTTCTCTACTCTTCTGAATAAAAAGAGCTGTCCAATGCGAGTAAAGCGGTTTTACCTACTTTCGCGAATGTGCTTTATTTTACAGTTGAGTAAAGAGGGAATTGAGAAATAGAGAGGGAAAGACTACCAACTTTACCAAGAGGAAGTGCATAACTTTAGACTAGGTGCGTTTTACAGCTAGGACAACTGGGGGTACAACATGTACAACAGATGAAGAAAGAACATGGTGGCGGCTCACTGGTGGTAATGGTTGGTGTGCCCACTTTGGTTAGTGTAATTGTTGTAATATAAAATGTTACAAGTTTCTGGGACGATGGAGAGCACTTAAGGGACACATGCGTTGCATAAATTTTTTTTCCTGTGGTTTTTCCTTCTCTCTTGTAAAAACAATGCTGTCACTTCTTGGTAGAGTCGAAGAAAGAGTAAAGTGCACTAGTCTGGTTCCATGCATCCTTAAAATTCTCGCTGTCAACAAGCAATAAATAATAAAATATATTATGTACCTAAGTTGCATTTTATACTCCTACAAATCATTTCAACATTAGCTATTTCAGTAGTGACCAACCCATTCTTCAAACAAGTGGAGAGACTATCATCGTTTCTTTTGGTGTGCAGAAATAAATGTATAATGTCCAACGAGAGAGAGAGAGAGCCATATGCACAGGGTGTTATGATGATGGGAACAAGTTGTTGGTCCATATTTTCTACATGCTGTACAGCATGTGGACCGAGCCTTTAAAACATTAAAATGTTTAGAAAAGCCGTTTTACGGGGTGATAAAAAGGGTTTTACAAAACAATACAAAAGTATGTGGTAAATCTCCATCGCCACCGCATGACATTATTATTTCAACAAGGGCTACTAAAATTTTAAACATTTTCCTCCAACCAAGTCATTGGCCTCAATAAAATAGTTCCCATGTTGTAAAAGGGCAGAATTAGCGTGCATAAAAGTGTGCCCGCACCTTCCTTTATTATGTCGGGCAGTATCACCAAACATATATATGATAAAAATGATATGGTGATCCAAAATCCGGACAATGTACTTTTAAAACTTCTCAGGGAAAATGGAGTTTAGGTTTTGGACAATTTTGTGCATGCAAATAACCATACGTTTTTAGCAGCTGCATTGTCATCATCATCATCATCATCATTATGATTTTCAGTGGATATCTTTACTGAATTTGACATAATGCAAAGTGCATTAAAAAGGCGCAATGCTGAAAAAAGTGTAATGCATTAGAAATCTGTATGAGCAACAACTACCTTTTCTCTTCATCCCCCGTCTTGTTTCTCTGTTTTCTATTGCCAGAAAATTACAGCTCTACTTGAAGCATGAGAAAAGGAAAGGAAGGAAAAGCTGGAATCTATGAAATGGTTAAAGTAAATGCAAATTTTGTGAATTAGTAGTGTACGAGGAGAAGCCATAAAGCTGTCACCAGAATAGAGTATTTACCAATGCCATTGCCAACAATTCGACGTGTTTACTTTGTAGAGTAATTTATGCAAGGCAAGTAAACCCATCCTGGTTAATAGTATGGGTAGCGTGAATTGACAGAGAATCATAAAACATTTTGAAAGGACTACTGCACGGAACGCATGCTGAAGATGGTTTTGCACGTAAAACGTTACCATACGCGTGCAAACTAAAAAGTGCATGAGTTTCTAGTAAATCATCGTACAACTATTTAAAATATCAATATTTTGAAGTTGTTACGTAAACTGGTGAATTAGCTATTAGAGGAATCCATTAATGGATGGTGACGTTACACTGCCAAATGGCTCGACACTTTCAAGTCATAACCAAAACTGCAGCTGTTGTTTATTAATTTTTTTGAAATGATACAAATTTCAACGAACGTCAGTCTTCAATAGTAGCTTTTTTCTTTTATTTCTCATGTAACTTTGTTAGTTTTCTTCGAAGGAAGTTCATCACAAAATGAGTTTTGAAAGATCACATGGTGGGTGGAAACATTAGAATCAAAGTAATGGAGCTGTCATCTGAAAAATGCATTGTATAATGAATTTTTTTCTCTTTGATGTGCGTGAATGCATGTGTTCGTGTTCTGATTAGAATATATTTATATTCAGCCATCTGAGTTTAGCTACATAATATAGTAATGGATAACACACCTTTTCGATGAAATCAGACTCTGATCATCCACATGTAATAATAGCTCACGCCAGAGTGTGGGTGGGAATTAGTAATCATTTTGTGTTTTCCGTTGATCAATTTTTGCTGGGTATCGCGAAATGTGAAACATATATCTTGTATTACGACAGCACAAACGACCGAGCATCATACATCTTACACGAATTCCATCTGTGATTATGCACTTTGTCCCCAGGTTTTTCTCAGTAGATAAGGTTATCTGATTTTTACCTTTGCTCTTTTTTCAAAAAAATGCGTGGGTTGGATGTTCTGTGTTTTTCCACCTGCATCCCAGTTGACATTAATACGCAGGCTAATTGGAGTACACCTGACACTTTTGTGAAAATATTTTTCTGTAACACCTACTCCTATTTATTAAAATGTTTTCATCTTAAGAGCATTTCACTTCAGTGATGTTCTGTTGTATGCATCCATTACTTGTCTCATCATGACACCAAAAAGAATATGTTTTTAAAATCAATTTACATTTTTAATAATTTGAAACTTTTATCGTGTGTTTGGTATAGAAATTGAAACTTTCGATATTATCAAAAATAATAATTATGTATATCCACACTAGAACCCATTTAGTTATTGTTGCTAATGCAATTCTAGAAGAGTAGGTTTGCAGCCCAGAAGGCTGTATGCTTGCAGCATGTCATTCCAGTGAAATCAACCACGTTTTTTCGAGCCTTTCTCCTCTTCTGTTTAAGGAATTCTGTGTGCACAAAAGACTGACATGTGGCTGGTGGCATGTTAGTACACACAAGGAAAATGCGGAAACTCTGCCTTCCATGAAAATCCCATAAAGTACGTAATCATACTGGGTTGGTAGCCTAAAACACTGGACGGTCCACATACAACCCAGTATACTTCCATACTCCAGCGTAGGGGAAAGTAAAGACAGTTTTTTTGCTACAGTTCTACATATACACAAGAACACAAGGCATCTATGAATGCATCACTACACACTAAAGTCTGTCTTCTAGAAACAGGGTTTTTACACCGGGACACAAGTCTTATGAGCAAGCAACTTATTATTATTATACAGCATCGCATCAGGACAAGTAATAGTGAAAGCAGTCACACAGGCAACCTTTCTCTTCTTTGTGTGCATGAGCAAGTTTAGCAGGTAGACAATGCGGAAAAAGTGAAAGACAAGGACTCATTTGGTGTACTTTAGCGGCGTGTTGTACTCTATATCTCCCACTTTCTCTCTCGCGCTCTTTCTCCATTCATTTATAGCTAGTTATATGGGAGCGTTTTATAATAAAATCATACTCGTGAATACACCAACTCATATATTTCTACCTAATATATCGTTTTTCCTGGTTGACTAACCAACAAAACTGACTTTTATTCCGCACTCATTCACTCCTTTTTTACACGTTCAGTTCATAGCAACTTATCTGTTCCATATATATTTACAGCAGTGTACATACTTTCTCCACTTTTCTTGGAGGCACATGATATTCTAAATATATTTATTATGTTATGGCTCAGTATACAATATCCAGTACTAAATGTGCCATTGAAGGAAAAAGCACTCTCAGAAAGAGCACACTTTCCAAGACATACACCAGGAGCGTTGCCGCCATTGCATTACATTTTTTTTAGTCCCGTCACTGCTGTTTTTATTCAAAGTTGTAACGCTGGATTGTACTTATGCTTTCTCTGATAACATTTCTTTTTCTCCGTCTCTTGTTGTGTTGCTAGCGGTGGTGGAGTGGTAGTGTTGGTTGAATAGTATGGAAGGAGTGAAAGCAATATATCAAACTGGGCACATGCACAAAACCATTCAAAACCACCATGCTCCCTCTATTTAATAGTTGTGTTTTCTCTTATTGCAGTAGCATTATGGCATGTCTACCTGCCAGCACCTTGTGCCTACATAAGAAGCAGGCTGAAATGAAAAGTGGAAAAGCATGGAGAAAATCAATAGAGAAAAAAGATACAATATATAACAGGCCTTTTTACTTATTCTATACTTCTTCATTTTCCTTTCTTCACGTGAGACGTTTTCTTCTGCGAAATGAATGTATGGACTGTTTCATTTCTTAGGGAGAGTTTACTTATATAAAATATGTGTTTTTAGAAAGAATATATATCTTTGTATACCCCTTATTTACCTGTACGAGCTGGAGTTCACACCTTGTTCAAACTTTTTATAAAAATGGGAAATATGATGTATGAGGGCGTAAATATGAAATGAGTGGCTTTTTATAGATGAACTACTTTTCTTTTGTTTTCCATTTTGCATAGATTAGGTGATTGCAATTTGCAATGATGAAAAATGATGATGATGTTTATTTTTTGCAATGCTCAAAATGGTTTTAAACTTTGTTCTTTGGCTGTTTGTACATTGCAGAAAGACAGATAACCGGTATGACCAGTGCATTCTTGCTCAAGAACAGTTACATCCTGTGTGTGCCCAAAGGGGCGACCTCGGTGCTAATCTTCCCTCTTGCAATTCGTTGGCAGACAGTTGTCGTACTCAGCATGATTGCAGGTAAGCGCGAAGTGGATAATTTGTTTATGTACCAAATAGGCATTATCATATTACAAGCGCTTTGCTAATGCGTACAATAATTACGTGTTAGCTTAAAATACCTCAATGCTCGGATTGGCGGGACGGAAGACGAAATAATGTAAAAGTTGCTTACATGAAGCACTAAAATGTCTCAAATCTGAATTTCAGGGCCAGACTGCAAGAGTATGAACAAGCCTGCGCTGTGGACAGCGTGACGAGAAAGTGTGCAGGACCTGCAGCAGAATGTAGAAACGCAATGATTCACATTCTGGGGACAAAGCTGAGGTTCTTTTGTGGTTGTAATGGGACTGATGTCATTCAATTATACGATTGTCTTGACTGGCAGCGGATTCTGTGGGTTAATCCATGCGTGGGTAAGTGTAACTAGTGATTGATCAAGGAATAAACCGAGACTCCTTTCTAGGTGTAGGTAACCTTGGTAACTGTTGGAATTTCGTGAATCATTTCACTTTGATGACCCGACATAGGTTTGTACAATTAGTAGTTTATTCTGACATTTTTTCCTTTCCGTTTTACCTGTCAAAATAAAGTGGAATCCCATTTGGATTACCATCGGTCCAAGTCATCGCTGCATCAGGCGTCACTGCCGAGGTCGACGACAACACTAAGCCAGACCCCGACGGAGACTGAGTATCCGAATGAAAGCGTGCCTGGAAATGATGTGTTGAGCACACCGTTAGGCATTCCTCATCATCCTGCACCACAACATCGAACTGACACTCCTGCCTCTGCATACACCACAACTCACTCATCTACCGTGACAACCCGAATACGTCACACTCGTCCTCACCCTGACGAGAATGGACATCGGAATCATAATAGTAATAATAACAACAATAACAACAACAAACCCTACTCTCATGGCAACGGTGGAAGGAATGGTGGGCACCACCGTGTTGTGACTGATGAAACTGTGCAACTACCACCAAGAGTGGGCCCTTCACATGAGTCAAGCACTAGTGTGACGACAATTGGAAGTCGGGAAATTACCACTTCTGAAGAACTTACAACTATCACTACTACTACAGGCAGAACTGAACCTGCCACCACAACACAACCACCAAGTACGTTATGTTGGGCTATATCTGAAGCAGCATTCCGTTTCCAGGGTTTTTGTATTATGTCTACTAATGGTGAAATTTTTGCCTTTCTTTTTGTAGAATACTGTCTAGTGGGACGGCCGAAGCAACCTGAGCAAAAGATTAGAGAAGGAACTTCAAAAAGGGTATGATAATATCTGTTATGGGTTTATATTTATTAGGTTTCTGACCCTCATCAAAAATGGCATACCAATGTGAGTAATGAGTCGACTTAAAATGGCACATTGAACAAAGGTCGAGATTTTTCTTGTCCGTCTATCGGGATCACATATATCATCTTTCATATTACATTGTACACATCGAGTCTTGTTCTTGTTGTGTAAGGGCAGTCCGAGAAATGTAGTGGTGCCAGAAGGAGGCGGGCCAATGTATATTTCATTGCCAACTAAAGTTTTGCAAAGTTTCTGAAACCATAACTTATTGTTCTTGATGATGTATAACGAATGTAAAAAGATAAAGTCGACCAATCTTGCAGTAAAAACTTTAAATATATGGTTCCAAATGTACCTAGGTTTTAGGTTTCCACATGGAAGTTTGAAAGGACATACAGCTATGCATATAAACTTTGCAAACACTTTCTCCAAACGAATTCCCCATCAACATTGCCATCAACATTATTAATATTATAACTGATGCTGTACGAGATATTTTGCGATAATGTACCCCAACAATTCTTACATCTATAAATAATTATGGTGTGCATATCAAATACAATTTCTTTTAAATATTATAAAAAAATACAACCAAACAAAGTATTGTAAATACTTGTAAGGTTATTAATGTAAGCATGTTCATAGCAATACGAGAGATACGGCACTCTCTCAGAATGAAAAAGAATTCAAACCGGTTTAGTTGAAAAAATGGGGAAAGGCTGATGGTGTTAAATAGGAATAGTGAACGCTTGCATAAATTCTCTCAGAAGAGATCACATCAAACTAAATACTACTCACTGTACGACGGTAGCTATGGCTGCTGCTGCTGTATAATTTGAGAAGACGAAGAAGAGCATTGCGTTGGTTCAGGTTATAAATTTTCACGATCTGTTTAATGGCCAGGCAATTTGTTTACTTGGACTTGGCCCAGATTCAGAGAACTTTGTAAACATTTGAAATACGGCTTGATAGTTACAATATAATATTATAAGCTTCTCTATTTTCACTACATATTTTCACGCAGGTATACGTGCATCGAAAATACTACGAATCTATTCCTTCCCTCCGTATCTACCTTTTACAAGTGTGTGAAATAGGTGGGAAGGGATATGTGGCTTGTTTTACTTTCCCTCTTGTTTTACACTTTCCCTATTCCCTTATCATCTTAGAAAAAGCGAGTAGAGTTGCAAGAGAACGTATTAGGTATTAACACTTGGTAAATCCATTTCCTTTTTTATACTTCACATAAATGCAAGTATTCACTGTGCTTTCGTCTGATATAAATCTATGGTTGCTCGTGAACTACCTGTTCATAAGAAACGTGTGAGATAAATTTAGTGAGGAATTTGATAGTCAGGGATACAGATGAATTCATTTATTGGTTTGTAGCCCAAACTCTGGGTTAAGTTAGCAAACATTTGACACTAACCTGCATTTCGTTTAGGTAATTATAAAGTTCACATGTTTCAGGATTAGAAATGTCTTTAAGAAGGTCTCATCTACTTAAGCTCCCCTTAATAATAAAAGTGTATGTTTTCAGTCAAAACGAAGAGTACAGTAGTGAGTGGTGACTGGTAGCACATAAGTTTCTAGGTTCACGTAATAAGACAATCACGTGGTCAATCACAATTGCACTACATTAAGATAATTTTTTTTACATATCTGCAAGGGAGAACAAAAGTTTAAAACTATCGTATAGCTTAACTATCACATGTCGATAGAATTTCGACCACTTTTATATGTTAAAGTGGTAACTTGCGATTAGTGGTAACTTTTTTAAATTTTATATTACTATTATCCTCATATTTCATCCTAGCTTTTATTTTTCCTTTCCCAAATAGTGGCAAACATTTTTTCCCGGCTTCAAAATGTCAGCCATCATTCCCAATTCCCCTAATTCCTGACGCATCCATAAATCTTCAACCGTTTCTTGATGCATCACTTCCAAAATTACATTACCCCGACGATGCGAGCATGCTTAATGGTATATATTCTAGGCATCTATAGTCTTGTTCCTGTTTCATGTAAAAACTTCATGGAGAAAATGTATATCTAGTTGGCATGTTTATCTATGGAGTGCACCATGATTCAGGTTGGCTAAATATGCATGTCGTGCAAAACGTTCGAGTGCAAATCAGCACCAAAGTACACCGAAATTGGAGAAAATGGTGATACGGTGTTGTTATTACATCTGTAGAATGGGTCATCGATTTTCACGATGGGTTTAACAGTGGTCATGCAACTGGGCTACTTGAGCAGATGAAATGCTGCGCTAATGATGATAATACACACACTCACTACCGCAGTACGTGTCAGTAAGCTGGCAATTACCTCAGTTGGAAATACATACCAACCAACCTGAATAATATTATTGCACACAAGTCCTCATATTGCATATACACTTGCGACAGACACTGCAAACTATGTTTTTGGATGTTCTCCTCCACATCTCGATCTCATGACCAGGAAATGTAGAGTATGTGAAGCATATTATTTTCATGTATGCATTTCATCCATGTGTGTCATGTTCACTGCACTCTGACCCAAATAAATAGTTGGTTATTTTTATCTGGAAAATTGCAAAATAACTTGATATTCTCCCAACTAGTTAGTGTTGAATGTGATCAAACGGTATATGTATAATTATGGTTTTGTGTCTGTTGTCAATTCTCTTTCAGCTTTACCGAGAGGAACAGCCTTCCTGCTCTGAGCTTTGCGTATGCGGATTGGGTGGATCGGAGGCAGCGGTATGTGCCGTCCTGGACTGTCTGGAGACGAAGTCATGCCCGTCTCGGATAGGTGATGTTTGGCATCATGGTGCGCCAAAATATATTGCCCATCGAGGAAAATGCATATGTTATGCTGGACGTTTCATATGCGAGAAACCAGACCGCAGTAAGT
Organism: Willowsia nigromaculata; assembly: GCA_034700605.1. NCBI lineage: Eukaryota > Metazoa > Arthropoda > Collembola > Entomobryomorpha > Entomobryidae > Willowsia > Willowsia nigromaculata. The sequence continues at coordinate 14,931 of JAQIXX010001757.1, read as the reverse complement.
TTCCTTTGCCATACAGGCTTTCCTCGTAACCATATGTATCTGTGTAAAATGCGACTCTTGATAATATGAAATTATATGGACGTTTGAGAGAAAGTTAATATTGAAAAATTTTAAGTTTTTGAACACGAGTAAAGTATCAAAAGTCAGGAGTCGTATGTACTGTTACTGTACTGCATTAATAAATAAGCATGGGGAAAATGCTTTTCCCTTCATTATCCCACTATTACGCACGAGATGTGGGGGCTGAAACCGTTCCATACAATTTACATATTATCTCATCATACAGTTTATACTGCACGCTTCAAGTCAGAACTCCAAAGTCAACAAAATTCGCGTAACTTGTGATGAAGCTGTGAGTTCAAAAAGAAGAGGAAACCAGTCTAGCGCATTCATCACACTTTTTCGTAGGAAATGTCACATGAGCGCTTTGTGCAGACAGCATAAAAATGGAAGCACGTGATTCCCATGTTCGAAGAGAACGTTAATGCAAGCATAACAATAATTATAATAATATGATGAAACACAAGTGTTCACCTCTACCTTTTAGTGTCGGTCCTACTTGTTTCACCACATCATATACATACTTAATCAACTTTATATATTCATTATGCTCTTTATTTTACCTCTTGAAAAGGTTAACTTTTGATTTTGAAAAAAATATAATGCGCACGTATATAAATATGAAAGCGTTCAAATAATTTATTGCTAATTGCTAGTTTGTCACCGGCGAAAAAAAACATGCTGAAGGCAACTTTCAGGAAAGAGAGAGAGAGAGCATACCCGAGTGTTCAGTAATCACAGAAAAGGGGAAAATGAACTGGTACTTTTTTATAACTACCTTATAAACTACCACCACTGCCATCATCACACCATGAAGCATATCAGTTTTTTATTTTTAAAAATACCTTGCCAGGACGGAACAAAACACCATTTAAAAAACAAAAAGACAACGACCATTTTTTCATACGTTTCTAATATAATTTTGAGGGAAATTTTTTATATACTTCACATTCATTCAAGCAATTTTTTTGGAGAGAGGAGAAAGAAAAGCTGGCTCGCAAAAACATGCATTTATTTTGAGTTTGTGGAAGAAGCGAAAAGAATAAAGGGGGGCTGAACAAAACTAGTCGAAAATCATCCATGATAATGGCTTTCCATATCCATAAATCAAGAGGCAAGAAACTTTTAATTATAACTGCTCTTTTAACTGCTCTTGCTCTCCACGACTACCACCATAACTACTACTACTACTACAAGCTATTAGAAAAGCCAAGTTTTGGAGGAGCTGAGAGGAGAAAATGGTGATAGTGATGGCGGTTGGCTGTAATATAAGTACCGTTATAGCTGCTACTACCACTGACATTATTGTGCTTGATTTCTTCACAAGAGAAAAAATTATAGAAACACTCACTAGCTAATAATTTCACTACACTTTTCATCATCATGCATACATGCGTGGCATGCATATTGTGTGAAATGAAGTGGAATTTTTGTTTCATTCTCGGAGAAAATAAGGGGATTTATTCGCCTCTCATTTGTAGTAGGTGGGAGCGCACCACTGCTCTCTGCACACACAGTACAAATAAAACAGCCTCTACTCGAAAAACTCACATTTTTTCAGTGGTGGTGGTCGACGTCGTCATGTGTCATTATTATTATTATTATTGAGCATATGCATGCATATGTGTAGTTTATTATAAAATGCGGTCTATTTCGCCAGAGGTAAGCAGCATAGAACAAATTACCAGAATAAAATCTAGCAGTTGTAGTAACATTTTGAAAAATTGTTTCCAGTTTATTGTACAGACTGTCTCATTACCACCATTAATATCTTTAAGCGTGTGTGTGTGTGTGTGTGTTGGGTGCTGTTGTCGGAGAAATGTGTGGTTGTATGAATGTGAGCAGATCAGAGAAGCAATGAATGACTTTCTCCTACAAACAATAATAATGATATGCATGCATGGAAAGTGTGTGTGCGTGAGTAGTTTCTTCAGATTATGTGTGATTTTTTCCCCTTTTTCGTTGTTCTCCCTCTCTTTGGTAAACAATAAGAGCAACTGGGACTTTAAATGGCTGTATGGATTTTTTATGTTGCTTGTAAACGTGTAAAACGTTCATTTTCTCTCACTTTTGTGTACCGACCTGAATGTTTTTTTCGGTAAGTATTGGACATTGAATTGTGGAAAAAAGTTATCATTGATCAAAGTCTGTCCGATATGTTTTGTGGGAAGAATGGTCTGAACATGTTGTGCTCAGATTTGTTTCACTCATTTTTGTTGTCAACTGCGATCCCTTAAATCACTGCTAACCTTCCATTTTAGTTGACTACTGAACTGCCCAACTGGCGCGTGATATGGACGATAGGAAATCTGCTTGCTATTTTTTGTGTCAAAAATCATAAATTCTGGAATATGCCAAAAAACAGCAATTTGTTGCATATTTTTTTCCTACTGAAATTATTGTTTGGGGTATGCCATAGTCATGGCAATGTCAATACCCTGAACTTTGAAAAATAGGATGTAGGTATGTTGGAATGAGGGAGAAGGGAAAACATAAAGTGAAAGCATATGCAGTAGTGTTAATACCTGGAAGGGCTTGTAAACCCATAAAAAAGACATTTAAGAATTATTTCATTCCTATCGTATGATGTATTTGGTTGTTCATGCAGTGCATATATGAAAGGAAGAGTAGGTACTGCACAGTTACATTCGTTCTATGGGAAGGTAGGCTGCATGTAGAGCGTGTTGGTTTTAAGAGCTTCCGATTTCAACCCATTCGTCAACTCTCATGTTCGAAATCTATTCATAACCCTGTCGAACCTATTTTACTGGTGGTGCTAGCTCACGTTCTTTGGGGTTCGTGTATAATATATACTTATAGGTAATATTTGTGTGGAACGGAGAAAATAAACAAATGAATATTTGGGCTACTCGAAGGAAAGTGAGGAAGAGGAAGGATATTATTTATTTATAATGCACGTCCATTTGGTTTTTGAGGTTTATTTTTTGTTTGGTTTGGGTGACTCTGTTGCTGAGTCAAAATCCTGGGAGTTTATAGAAAATGACAGACGCGTGCTGGATAATATTCTTTCTTTTTTTACTTCATGTATACACGTCCAGATCAGAATATAATGTGGGATGGGATTTTTATTTGTAAAATCACAGGTACGTACACGCTGGCCAATGGTGTGTTCCTCTTCCTTGGATATTCCATGCTGGACGAGTCTGTCTTGAAAAAGCACACAAAGCTTTCTGTTCGAGATGTTGTGGCTGCCCTGCAGGAGCTCATCTCACCGGAAACTAACCACCATTTCTTTTACCCGGAAGACGAGGAAGATGCATCCCTTGATGAGTTGAGAAATCTCAATGCTGTGAGTCGCATAATTGGCTATAAATTGAAATCATATGGAAGTAATGAAGAAGAACATTTTTGAAATGTGTCATGCGTGTTTGCGTTTTTTGAGAATCAGATGAACTTTGTAATCTAAACTTTCATTGTGCTTTTTTCCAATATTCAGACTGATTGTCAACTGGGTCTTTACAAAATCGAGGGAGAGAATATTATAGTTAATGCTACTATAGCGGAGGAGGATTTCGCTGATTCTCGCACAAGGCAGCCTAGTGGTCAGCTCTTTATTTTAGAGAAGGTAAGAGATTTTGTGCATTTCTTTGTTCTCATTCGTCTCTCAGAATGCCCCATAATATTTGTGTATGCATTGAATTGATCATTTTCCAACATTACATACTCCATCCATCCATAATCACGCATTTATCCGATCAATAGTTTCCGACAACGATGGTTGATTATAGTATATTCTAGGAAGGCGCTAATTAGTCCAATATTTGTATCCTTTTGTTTGCCCACACAGAAAAAGTGTCTTCCCGCGTTAGAAGTGCTCGAACTGCTGATCGAGAAACAGCATCCTCTAATTCGTCATCATCCCCTGCTTTCAATACTTAAAGTAGCAAAGCACGAGGACAACATTCCAGATATAGAGTCATCAGCTCAGTCCACATATGCCTTGTTCAGTAGCCTGGTTGCCAATCCATGTAGCCTAATTCTCATGGTAGCTATATTTCACTATGCTACAAACTACCTACAACTTGTCCTCTTGACAGCATCAACTGTGTCAATAGACGCGCTGTGTCGCCAACCACAAAGTGGTACCAGCCGCCTCACCAGTAAACACGAATATGACGAGAATGTCGTCGTACAAAAGAGCGAAAACAATAACGATAGTAATGAAAGCTATCATCACTCCAGTAATCACCAAGAAGAGCAGCCACCATCACTCCAGCTAACAGAGAAAAACCTGTACCAAGCTGCTGGACAGCTAGTCCCTCCGTTTTCATCATCCTCCCCATCATCTTCATCATCCTCCACACTGAAATCGGGCTCACTGTCTCCATCATCATCCTCCCTCCAATCTTTGTTGAGGCCGAGGATAGCAGCATCCCAAAAGCCCCCACCTACACCAACGAGTAGGGGGAGAACGAAGGGACATGCATTTTTCCCATCATCATCGTGGCAGCAATGGTGGTCTAATAAAACGTCAGCTACGTCTACGCCGAAATCATTCTTGAAATCATTCTTTTACGCTGTCAGAGACTCCAAGTTGTCATGATAATCAGCCATACTGTTAAGGCCATTCCTTTCTATTCTCTTGTATTCTCGTGTTTAAATCTCTGTCTCTCTCTCTCAAAAAAACAAGTTATCAATTACTACCAGAAATACGTGCTGCTAACTTCAGATACCAGTAAGTACTCTCTCCTTTCTATAAAAAAACAGAAAAGCGTTTCATTTATTATTATTATTACTACAGACTACTTCTTACTACTATTACAATATTACTCTTTTATGATTATTATTATTGTTATGACTACTACAACAAGTACTCCTACTATTAAGATGATAACACACATCATAAGAATAGGGATACATTAAGACTAAGACTTTAGGGCATCTATGAAGTATACGTTGGTTTTAATGGCAAGTCATCACATAAAAATACGTATATTTCTCAGTCCGTGAGTAAAAACTAAATAATAAGTAGTTAAGTAAATGAGGAGAATGGTACACACATTATTATATGCCCATATTATATTCCTACATATTATAGAGCCAGAGCCGATATATATTAAAGGTTTCTACATAAACTGAAGATTATCTTTAACGTACAATATTATGCAACAAAAATATTACCATTGAAGGGGAAAATTAAAGAGTTTACTTTTTATGACTAGATAATCTTCTTACTTTTTGGTGTCACTATGAGTTTTACGAATACCAATAACCTAAAAATCATAATAACTTGTAGATAACCACCAAGTTGTGAGCACGCTATTCATTTAGAACTGTTTCCATCCCAGTATCCAAATAAGAGCCGCTACTTCTTCGAATGTATCATAATGTTCGTTTTATATGAGTTACTTCATCATTTATATTCACACAATTATTGCTGACCGTATTTGAATAATATGGCTTTGCATTTCATCTTCGTTTTTGTTTCTTTATAGATTTGTTGTAGCAATTCATACTGCATATTTCTATGTGTTTTTTGCTACGACTTTATTCATTAAAAACTGTACTTAGGTACAGGCTGTGTGAGTTGTTGACTGTTGATTGGAGATATAACAAATTTCCATTTACTTTAGTCACCGCGACAGTTTTATTTTTCTTTGAGTCTTCATTGTCGACTATGTTGAGTGTCTTCTTATGATAAGATTTCTCTCCTTTTCAAGCCATTGATTGAAAGTTGGATGGCTTGTGATTTTGTTGGTTTACCTTGACTTACTTATACTGACTTATAAACAAGCATTTTTCAATACCTGAAGCTGAATAGATAGTTCTAGACATTTATTTTTAAAATGTATTTTTTCTCAAACAACTTGTTTCTTCTGAACCCAGTCAAACCTCAAATTATGTTTATCTTGTCAAGAGGCCAGTTTTTGTCACTTTTGAGGTTATTTATTTACAAAAGCAAGTTTAAAAAATATAATCTCTACTTTTAGGACTGAATTCGATGAAATAGAGAGGGGCAAGTCAGCCTTACAGTTGACGGCAAGTTTATCGATGTCATGTTGCATCATCAGTCAGTATTGAATAAAAAAATCTTAATATATTATATATTTAGTAATGAATTAATTTCTTTCTTTCGAGACACTTTCTAACGAAGAAAATAGATCACCTATCGTTAAAATCCAGCTTGATCTTGACCTTTTGATCATATTTATTTACATGACAGTTTTTTCTTGCTTGTAAGCCATACTCTCTGGAAACCATACAAGGTCACCTCCTTTTCATCGTTTATCCTCAAGTTTTACATAATGTCTACTCATATTTTTAAAAGCCAAACCTATGGTATATTATTTTCTTCAGTAAAATGAAGGCTTTTCAATTTGTGAATCAATAACCAATATCCTTGGTTGGCTTTGTATTTATTTGAAAAATACATTTTCATTATGAATGTCCAATCATAAGAGCACTTTCTCCAATATTATTATTTATTTTCAAAAAGTTTCCATAAAATAAAGTTTTAGCACAGCAGAACCTAAAGCAATATCCAAACTGAGACTTAAAGTGGCCATACGTTTTTAATGAAATGATGTACAATTTTGATGAGCGACAATTTCATCAAACTCAGGATACTAATGAATAGCCTATCTTAAAATGAAGGTAGTTAAACAATAATGCCCCATCAAAACAATCTTTTTTTAACCACACATTTTCTTTTTTCAATCTCGTCACTACTGGACAATTATTAATAATTAATATATAGTGTGCTATAATGAACATGTCAAAAATGTTCCAATACGTCTGGTCAGGGTCATACAATGCCGTTATTATTTGCATGTCGCAATAACTCTTTTGAAAACTCGATAAGAGAAATTAAATTGATTAGTAGTAATTAACAAAACTAACTAAAGTGCAGTTTCGCAAATATAGAGGATACACACAAAATACTACAATTAGTTTTATTAAATTACCTAGCTAGATGAGGATGATGTACTGTTAGAGCAAATCAATAAACTATAAACGGGTTTAGCTTCTCAAGCAGAAAAAGTAATAATTTTTTGGTGCTATGTGAAAAGAAACACTTGAACTAACCTTAACTTATGCATTGAGTAAATTACATAAAATTTATTTATTATTGCTACTACAGGTACATTCTACAGGTACGTGGACACAGGTGTTTAAAAAAATAATCATGAAATTCAACAACTCTGGTCCTTGAAACTTATAGCATTACTTTGAGGCGTCAATCCTAACTTTTAATTATCAATAAGGCCAGATGCAATAACATAATTAGCTAGACGTATAAGTTATTACAGAACCGTAATTAAAGGTTGTTTATTTTTTAAATAGGAAACACTTGGGGCTATTGCTTTTATTGTGAATAATACTCATTCAAAGACTTGTTGTTAACGTCATTGTTAATTTTCCCTAATTTTGCATTCAAAACGTGGTGAATTTAAATGCTTCAAACAACACTGGTTGGTGAGACCCTCATACTGTATGTTTTAAAGGTGGATCCCTTACATTTCTCTGATATATTGCATTTCTCACTCTTTTCATTCAGAGCACTCCATAAGCGCATGAAGTGTTTTTGTTTCAGTTTATGAGCATACTCTTTGTGCACGTCCTTGCTATCTTTGACTCTTTCATAATAAGCTAATAAATGATAGTAGATTTAAGGATGTACATATTTTAAACTATAACAAGACATTTCTTGGAAACGCAGTTCCAGGCATATTTAATGAGACCAGTCTTCTCATTACGTAATACTGTGCTGCCTCCAGAAATCGTCTGAAGAAAGGGAAGTGTGCATAAAAACTTGTAAATATTGTACAGGATGTTTGTATTCAAAATATATTGATATATAATATAAGCTCTTCAAATACATCTATATATTTTACGATTACTAGTCTAATTCTTGTACCGTATATTCGGCTTGTGTGCTTACTTTAAATGATTTATTTGGTGACAACTTTGGTAGTTGCAGAATTATAGCATACTATTTACTGCACTGCATTCAAACCATCACATCTACTTTTGAATCTCTAATTTTAATATTTTTTATACATGCATTTAATTGGATATCCGTGCAGCTGAACATTGTTTTCATTTTAATTTGCCACTTTTCAGACTTTAAGTCAAAAGCAAATAATTGTTACCAGGTAGCAACTCTAAATATCAACAACATATTATTCAATTTATGTGTTTCATACCTGTGCATATCAGTTTAGCAACCATAAAGGAATATTATCTATGTTATTATATATTATCCATAAAGTTCCACACAGAAATTATGAAATCAAATATTATTATCCCTTCATGAAAAAATACAAGATTGTACACATAATTTACGTTGCAATCAAGTTTATTAAGGATTATTGATGACCTATATTTTTAGTTGTCATTGATTGATCAAGAGCATGCATTTCTATTTTTATATTATACCTGTATGAATAAACAGTGAGGGATTTTTTACACTGCCCCTATATTACAGATTATCTATCTGCTTCATGCAATCATTCTTAAGATGAGAAAACATTACGTTGTTATTGTTTATATTCTTATATGATATTAGAATCACCTAATTTTCAGGCGTTCATTTAATACGTCATAATTTTCTCGAGTTAGGGATTAATTCAGAGGAGCTTTTTTGCCATGCTCTATAATGTCGCGTCATGTTGATTTTGATTAAGCATGTTAAAATTACTAGCTTTTAAGAATTGTGTTTCTGATGCTGTGGGTAATATTATGGTATGCAATTTGCAGCCAAATTTGTTATATGCACTGATAATTTACGCATTACTCATCTCTCTTTAAGCGACTACGTACATCTTGTACAGGTAAACTATAGGATTTCTTCTTTCCATATGAAATGGACCCGGTGAATACTTGAAACTTGCCATGTTTTGCATCATTAAAGGAAACAAAGTACTTTAAATGATTGCAATTAATAATAACAGTAATTTCTGGTAATTTTAGATCTAGGATAAAGAGCAGTAAGTAAATTAGGAACAAGCATGACATATTATTATACTTGATAATATTCTATACAAATACTTACATATTGACTTAATCTACATTTCTCATTACAGAAAGTTTTACTTTTTTAACCGCAATAACTAAACTCTCGTTACTTAAGAACATTGAAATGGTAAGATTCTCACATGACTTATTTTTTTCAGAATAATATTGTCCTAGCACTAGGGAACACAATTAGGAGTAATAAATTGGAGGAGCCAACGCAAACAAAATGAAACACGATTTTTCTTTACTTTACACACACATGTTTCATGTCAGGCTGGTAGTACTGTGGTGTTGGTGTGGTGCTTAGAGAAAATTATATTTGTACATTTTTGAAGAAAAAGTGAACATTAGTAGGTGCATTTTTTGGTGTGGCACACGGGTAGTCAAAGAATATTGCGTATACATTTTATTACATAAAAGTGATAGTGACCATAAAAAAGAAATGAGTAGATTTTCTCTAATAATCTATACTTTTTTGAGGGAAAGTTAATGTAGCAGCGTAAAGGGGAAATAAATAAATCAATAACTATGAATCTATCTACTTTATATTTATAGAAAGGGAAAAACAGGTTTTCATATTAAATATTTATGTGTAGTTTTTAAATAAATCGCAGATTAGCAGCGTGTGTTCTTGAAACACTGTTTTTAAAGAAAAACAAGTCAAGTGCACAACTTACTGACGACAGGATGCCGGTATAAACCAGTAAAGAATATTGTAAAGTAATAATGAAAGCAATGAAACTATAACGTAGTCGGGTTTCTTAGAAATAGACAGATTTTAAAGGTACCTGTAGACAGACTTGTCGCAATGATTGCGATATAAGTAAAAAAACATTTGCTCTATAATTTTTATAATTTTTTTTCTTCTCTTCGATCATACACGGTTGATATGGATACTTACCGGTAAATGTAATTTCGAAAAGGATTGGAATGTTTTTCTTTCTTTTTTCGGTCTAACTGTTTAGCCAATGCATATGCAGATATTTAAGATGATAGCTAATGACAGAATCAATAATAAATTGCGTTATGACAAATATGGTCCTTCGACGCTTACTAAATACAGCAATGTTAAAGATGAGAATTTTGATGGACGATGACTTAATCGATTTCTTGCAATCAATTGCCCCATTAATCTCTTTACCCTGGGACATGGGGGAAAACAAAAAGTTAAAAACTAACAATCCTAATTGTTATTATGACCATGGTGACCAAAAGATGGTCACCTAACTCTGATGAATATAAAACGACGCGATGATGATGATGAAGTTGAAGAATTTCACTAACAACCATTGATACCAAATACAAAATAGGTAAGCTTGCAACGTGTACAACAGTGTAATTAAATTAAAGAAACGACTACATTCAGTAGTGGAGAAAAAATACGTCGGGATATTAACATTTTGAAAGGTTGATTCTTTTCTCAATTTTACTAACAATTGGTAAGAGTATTTCATAAAAAAATGGAGAGATAGTTGCTGGAAGGTTTTAATACTATTTAAACGATATAAATAGCTATGTAATTCTCGCAAGTGTGACGTAACTCACGCTTGCACCCCGAAAGAACTGATCTTTTTCAATCCAATATTGAATAAATTAATGGTAAAATACACACACATATATATATACATAAATATATAGACGACACATATATCCTCACCAAACATATTTACAAGGAATATTACAATATAGGTAAATAATATGCGTAATGCTAAAAACAGAATAATATTCGTACTTGGCTGTATATTTATATGTACACATAAGGTCATAACAATAATCATAAATATTTTTAAAAAACTTAAAATGATAAACTATTATCCATACACTAACCACAAACTCTACACTGTTTAAAACTACACTTACACGATGTACGTAACATGCAGCCATAATCTATTGGATACTATTTAGGATAGGTATACAGTATACACTATATAAATACAGAATAGTTTCTAGGATATTGTTGGTTTAGAGAAAGTTATTCTTTGAAAAAGGGTAAATGAATAATATGTTATACGTAAGAGACAAGGATTCTAAGAAAAAATGATTTTACAGACGACGGTATTACAATAATTACGAACACAAAAAAATAGAAAATTGGAAACTGTTAGGGATAATGATAAAGAAGTCAACATTTTATTAAAAACACAATGAAATATTAAAACTACAATGTATTTCCATATTATTGAACTTTTACCTCTAAAACTTATGTAGATTGAAAAAAGTTAATGATTCAAATGAAAAGGAAAGCAAGTGATGGCCAGTATAAAGGAAAGTAGTGTTTGCGTAAAAACAGTATGCAATCCAGTATATTAGTTTGCTTAGTCTTCATAGCCATGAAGAACCTTCATGTAGGGAGTTTGTGGAAAACCGTTTTTTTGCTGTAATCAGTGCATCTTTCTCTTCCGGGAGTCGTATTACTTGTTTCATTGTTTTTCTGGTAATCACGTGTACATGCAAAGCCCACATTATAAGAATAGCATGTTTTAGATGTGTGAAAATCCTAGTTTTTACACGGCCGTATGAATGGACTTTTCTGCTGCACGTTTTATTTTTACTCTTGGAAGATAAAACCCATAGAAAATTAGGTAAACTGCAATATAAACGGTTATAAGGTGCAGATGATACAAAAGTGCGAATTTTCTACATGCGACGGCAAGAGAGAGAGATGATGCCGTTTCTCAACATGTTATTTATTACAATATTTGATGAAAAAATAAAATTTAATGAAGAATTTTTGTAGGAAACGAATGTATGTAATTTTGGAGATAATAATTTTTAGATACTCTTATAAATGTGGGTAGGTGAGTACATGTTAAATAAATTAACTAATAGTTAGTAAATGTCTACAGGTGAATGAAAACAATAATGAATAATAAACAATGGAAATAAATAATTTTCCTTGTAGAAGTAAGCTGTTTTAGGTTGGAAGTCTACATTAATAACTAATTGCGACTTATTAAGAGTATACTATACAATATATTCAATAAAACTATGCTAATTAATTTATATGATAGATAAGTGTACTTGGTAAGTATATATTTGATAATATAACTATATACGTACGTAGTAGTACTGGGAATAGGTCTAGGTTACGATTAATTACTGCAGCTGAAGTAATCATCTAATGTGAATGTTAAAAGAGAAGCTAATTTTAAGACGTTAGTTACACGTAATTGTAAACATGTTGCGTATGTTGATGATGAAGATGATATGATAATAACGTAATATGTCACATTGCTGTAAATACAATAATAAAAAAATCGAGTTATATATTATTGTGTACCTATAACATCGAGAGCAAGTCTACGTCTTCAATTATTTATATCAAATCCTAATCATCCTTGGTTTTAACTACATCACACATGCTTATTTTTTTCATGGAACCTCACTCTCTGAGCGTTTTCCTGGTTCATCTTGTAACATGCCAAAAGGTAAGCTTCAAATTCAACGACTTTGGTGGGCTCAAATTTTTGACTTCCCAGCAACCTACTTTCTAGCGTAGAAGAACAAGTTTAAAAAAATTGCGTCATGGATTCATATTCTCATATAATTATATGTCATACTGATTGGTATACATGCTACATGGTCACTGTTGTCATATTGCAGTTGTTGATGTTGATATTATCTTGTGGAGTGTTTCCAGCACGGAGAATATTAACATGTATCATAAACACTGTGTGGTTTTACACATCCGACTTTACTACCTCTCTACCTCACACAAGAGTCGAGCACATCGTAAAAATTTTATTTTTCAAGAAGGAAGCATGTACCATGTACCTACCAAGAGGAGAATGTCATCAACCGAGTGAGAGAGAGAGAAAGGAAAAGGAAACGGGCTGAAAAATGAAGGACGGTCAGTAGTCAGTGGTTTCTAAAGTCTACAGAGAAGTGTGTAATATGTGCTTAGTTAGGTGTATACGTAACATTTTCAGGTTTCCTTAGTACAAGGCAATAATAATGCATGAGGATACATGATACAGGGGGAGAAGTAAAAACTTACGAACTAGTAGAGTCCGAGATATGTGGAGAAACATATTATTAGCATTAAAAAGTTCAACTCATTATGCTGGGGACATAATCATAATAATAATAATTATTATCTAAGCGACTTATCTACACTTTCAACCTTTCACATTCTCAAAGTGAATGATGTTATCGCGTGGTCCACTTGAACTTTAACAAAATGCATGCATATTATATGGCTCCATGTACAAATATAGGCACCTATACTCTCTACACTATTGACATAGATTGCAGACGGAAGAAATATAAAACGAAGAATAACAAATAACGCCATCGAAAAATCCCAGCATTCTTCAGTCTGGTAGAACGACTTATGTGATGGTAATGAGTAGGTTGGCTCTCCTCTGCAACTACGTTTTCCATTTTACTACCGCTACATTAGTTTCCTGTTAATCAACGTTTGTCCAGGTATCTGTTCACACATTCATGCTTTCAAACCCGAACAAGCAGCAACCTTCTAATTAGCCATTCCGCTACTTTCCTTGATATTCTTGCTAACTGGAAGGCTTTCTAATCGTATATCCACACACTAGAGAAGTATTGTATAGACGCCGTGACAAAAGCCAAGGAACGAAACATGGATTTTCATTGATTTTAATTATTTTGCGTGTCAAAAAAGTCAAAATAAATGGTTTACAGGGTAAATGAATGCAACATTGTGTATTGTGGTGGCTAAAGCTGGTGTCGTGTGTTATGTGAAAAGGCCAGGCTGTACAAGTGAAAGTGGATTTTTGATCCAGCTTTGTTTGTACATTGCCATGCATGTCATGGATTATTTAGTAGAGTATTTTACCATGCATGCATACCATCAAGCTGTGGCAGTAGCAATACTAATCTGGGCTTTAACCTTGAAATAAATGAAAAATGAATAAATCCGGTCAAAGCAAGTTGAGTAAAGCGCCGGAAGCAAAAATGTCTATGAAGGGCACTCTTCTCCAAGCTGATTCCATTAAAATGTGGATCAAAGGTTGCTACATGACAACCTAACCAAATCTCCAGAATCTTTCCCAAGCAATGCTAATGGCACGGTAGTAACGAAACATATTTTGTGGAGCTTCTGAGGATACAAATCGATTGGCTGGACATGACAACAGTGGGAAATGTTAGTAATGCTTTGACCTGTTAGGAAATGAATGCAAAATAAAATGTTTATTTGCTTATCACGTCAATTATAGTTTTCAGTGACCCTGTGCAGCCCTGAATAAATCAAAACAATTCATTAGCATTTTATTTTCATACTTCCACTATCGTTCTGTTTGTTTCATGGCTTCTATCGTGTCGCATTATGAGCAATAATATTACATTCCAGCATGCAAAACCGACATAAAAAATTAAGCATGATGCTGGCTTCAAATCATATTCAAATCTTATTATTGTTGCATCGAGTGTTAATTGAAAACGCTTTTTCATGCTCATTCATGTACGATATCTTATTTTTTACTTTGGATCATAATTTAATTTACATTATGAATGACACTAGTTGACAAAGATTGGGTAAATCCAAAAAAGAGGGATAACTCGGTAACGATTTGGAACTACGTGATCAAGAAATATGTGAGGTACATATTCACCTTATCTTTTCATGACTCAGCATTTGCTTCTCGTTTGTTTGAAAAAGCATATCAAATCTTAGCCTAACACCACCAGTTACAAGATGCTAAAGCAATTTACATTGCTGACTAAGCTAAACCATTGATAATCAAATGCTTTGCGTTCCCTAGATCATCACCAAAATTGAAACATTTTGAATCCACCCAATCTTGCCTACTTTTACTTGGTAAACATTATTACTGGCAACTAACAATGGGATGACCCGGATAAGCCAATGACCGATTTTAAAAATTCCTTTTCCATTGAATAGAGCATAGTCGA
>JAQIXX010001756.1:0-30278 GCA_034700605.1 Willowsia nigromaculata | reverse complement strand
ATGTGACTTTCACTCTCTATTTGAGTATATAATGGAACTTTTGAAGAAAGATGATTCACTTTTCACCTACACACAATATTATGTAATATCTGAAGGTTTTCAGTTGCATAAGACATCATTCAAGATTGTCCTTACAAACTGATTTTCATGTGTCCTTGGACAATATGCAACACCCAAGCTTTTGTAGAATTCAATTGAAAAGTAACTTTGAGTTTGAAGTTTCCAAGTTAAGCGTTTTCTTTGGAAAATTAATTGTTAGAAAGGATGTGTTTCATGAGGAAAAATCAAGATGAAAAATATACATATGTCTTTAAGCCACACTGACTAGTCATCTTAAATAGAATTTTTTTAAAGGAATCGCTTTTCCCCATATTACGAAATTACAAGAATTAAATATTTTGTCTCAATCAACACAATAAAGGTCCTTAATTCACATGTGAAAATATCTTTGAACGGATGACCAGGCTTCCATAATTATTTATGTAGGTAGCTCTTAAATTATAGGAATTTTAACTAACGCTGATTTTATAACAATTCATAAAGTATTTTTATTTCATTTGAGAATTTTATGGACGGCGATATAATATGGGGTTCCTCATTACTTCAAATAAATTTGCTTTCCTCAGCTTGTTTAAGAATTTGACATAATTATAATTTCATAGATAGCATTTTCCTGCAATGCAATGTAAATATAATGCTAAAATCGGGCACGTTTCTTGTTGTAGTACTGTAAATTGGAAAACAACAAATAGTTAAAATAATAGAGTCAAGATGGTACTAGCTACTTGAGTGGAAAATAGGAAATCATCAAAACAAAGATTCAATTTGATGCGTAGTACCAATTGGATTTTTTAAGAATGTACATTATTTTGGAACTCTTAAGTCCTAAGTTTCCAAGAACTTTTCCAACATTTGGCATGCCAGAAATTTAAGAATTTATACCGTTTTATCCGGTTTTAATATTTTCAAGGGCATAGAGTAGGTGAAACAAAGTGCTCACATGCTTTCTTCTACAAAAGCGTATTCGATCTCTTAAATACCCGGACAGAAATATTTTTACTTTTGAGTTAACGCCGTTTTTATGTCTAAATTGTTAGTCAACTCATGAGAAGTGTTTTCATGAGTCACATTTCTCAGAAAATAGTTAAAATTGTTTAAACTACGCTTTCCAACTATTTTAACAAGAACATTTGTTGGGATATCATTTCAGAATATCTTTTTGGAAACTTATGCACAAATGTTTTTCACGATAAAATTAAACAAAAGTTTTGAATACATATTCAACTTATACGAAATCTGCGTGATTTTCATGAAATCACTGTTGGTCACGTTCAATCTTGAACTGAATCAAGCTATTGATGAAAAATAATATTCCGTTTGAAGGCACAAATTTGTTTATGTGAAATGTATTAAGAGAAAGTGAAAAGTTCTCTACTTATTGTTAGCTTAAATACCAAATGAGTCGAGTCCATATATTTATAAACATTTTATGGGAATGGTCAGGATGAACCCCACAACCATTTATTTTTAAACCAATTCTGCTTCTTCCTTGAAGCTACTTTTTCCATGATGTGGGATAAAAAAAAGAATTTTATTTATAGAATCGCCTATTTGTTTTAAGCAAGCATGGGTACCTACTCTTGAACAATTGATATGTCTGTAGACAATAAACAATTTATATTCTGTTATCCCTAGTCACAAGCACAAAGAGACTATTTTAGTACCAACTTTAGAAAAGATTTGTCTACAAACTTCGTTAATTTACAAATTAAGACGTGGGTTGGCTTGTTTTAGCCCGGAATTAAAACCTTTACCCAATAAAGACCTGTTTTATGGCAATATCCACCCACTATCATTCTGCTTTTTAACAGTACATTTAAGATGAGCGGCGATAATAGATTTCTTTTAAAAAGCCCACTCAGGCACACAGGTCGTTAGCCCATGTTATGCTTAAAATAACGCCCAGTGTTTTATTTCTATATTACTGGATTTGAGGACAAAATTAACTTGTCATTCCAAAAAGAATTAACAAATCAAAATCAAAATAGTCACGTATTTATCTTTCAAAACTATAGCTATCATTATATAACTTCGCCCATGCTAATCAGCGCATTCATGATTATCACAAATAAAACCCTATTAATGCAACGATTCCACATCCTATAATATTTTCTCTGTCAAAAGTGATATGAATGACACAGCAAAATCGCAATTCCTGGTTTCAGTTCGCTGGATTTCATTTAAAATGATAAAGAAGAACCCCGGAGGACACAAACCAGTAATAACTGATCCAGTTTCTTGCATCGTTGACTTTTCCCAAAAAATTGCCACGGTTTTGAAAACGTGACACACTCAAGTTTCTGAGTTTTTACTTGAGTATCTGGTCTGAAAGCACAATCACCCTTAAGGTAAAATATACAACCTGTCATTAGCAAAATTGATTCATTCCGTTTGTGATTACAACAAATATTCCCGACTGAAACTAAGCAATACCTTAGACGAAAGTAGCATCCTTCCCTAAACCATTTTTGATTCCAGTAATTAAATATCTTCTGAACACTTCTTTACAAAACAAAATATTGATTCCTAGTGGATTCAAGTAAATGACAACAACTTTAACTCATATTTTTGGTCCATCTTTACACAAAGCGTAATCAAATTTGAAGCATGTGTCATTATTGTTGATACCATTCTGCACGTTGCACCAAGCATGATATTTTCCATTATGTTGTCGCCCATACCAAAAAATATGACAACTTTGCAGTAGATAATATTCTCTTTCCCGAAAAACTAATTTGCGAGAGAGCATATTCCGATTATTGGGTTTCCGATTCTCTGGCTTCCACTAACACTACCAATTTCTGTAGAATGATACTTAATTATTTTCCTATCAGTAAATGTATAGGTGCATATATGGTTGTATCCAACTTTGGTTTCTTTATAATACTGATGTTTGATCACAGATTCGAAAACGGGACATGTTATTTTGCATCATCACTACAAACAACTACAAATAGTTGCTACTGATAAGTCCAAGGCTACAAATTTGAAAATTTCCTGAACAAGAACAATAATGTAGAGTTATGGATCTTATTAGTTTGGATCAATATATGATTAAGTATAGAAGAAAAGTTTGCAGGAATATTTTGTTGAAATGAAACAGGAATTTGTGAGATTCAGAAAATAAATATATGGACTCAAAGAAATGAATTGATCAATGGTTTTTAGATGTGTTTCCACAAACAAGGTGTAAAATGAAGGTGTCATTAAAGTATTTAGTTAGATAAAATTTGCAGCTTTTTGACAAAATATTTCATAAATTGGAAGCATTTCAGAATCATTAATCATTTTTCTTGTGTGCGTTTTTCGTTTATGTG
The DNA here is from genome assembly GCA_034700605.1 of Willowsia nigromaculata. Lineage (NCBI taxonomy): Eukaryota > Metazoa > Arthropoda > Collembola > Entomobryomorpha > Entomobryidae > Willowsia > Willowsia nigromaculata. The sequence continues at coordinate 26,901 of JAQIXX010001756.1, read as the reverse complement.
GCATCAGAATGAATTTATTACATCTCTTTTCCACAAAATACATCTGTCTTGATCCACAAGTTAAGGATGGATACCGGGACTAAACTCAGCAGCTCTCTCGTTTAGTCGTGCTTACAGGAAGCTTGCTGAAATCCAACTGAAATTGAAAGGATGTAGGATCAGCTCTTTTTGCTATAGTAGTTGTGCGATGATGTGAAGGACGATACGCGTTTCGGTTTCCCCTTACACCGTACACTATATTAGAAAAAAATTTACCTTTAAGTACCTTTTAAGATACCAAGTTTGAGGTTTGATTTAGACTCGTTGATTTCACAGGATTTACACACAACTTGACAAATACCGGGCCCTTTAAATAATTCATACTAAAATAATTTATTATGATTCATGCAAAAGTACCAAAAAAACAGCCAGTAAACCTTAAGGACATACAACAGGGTTATATTAAGTCTAAAACAGGTTGTCGCACATCATTTACTCCCGGCATCAGTAATTTTACCTCATTTAACTTAGCTTTTATACAAAATTAGTTTTTGGTTTAAAAAAACAGTTTCTTGGTAGAACAAAATCCCACGTCAGTAATGTATTGATACTACTATATGATGAAAGATGCATTAGTTAACAACCACTCATGTGTCATGATACTTGTAACAGCAATTCCCTATTACCTATCAGGGTCATTGCATTTTCCGATTGAGAAAATTCTTTCACGGTTTTGAAAACGTGATATTTTTTGTACGCGTAAAATTCTCCCTACTCATGTCTCGGTTCATAGTTATGTCATGTTAAGTAAACATCCAATTCAATATAACGAATACTCAAGACAAATTTTCCTGCAAAAAATCTGTCGTTATGAAATTCCCTGCAAATATTTGCTTTTAATAAAAAGTTGAAGTTTACACTCTCTCATAAAAAAATTATTATTGACACAAACGCACAGCTGAGTGCTGCATAAAGGCTTTTATTAAAAAACCTGACATTTGTCGCTTTTTCAAAATTTTTTTTATCACGTTGACTGCCATATGATGTCTCCTTATTTGAAAGCTATTTGTCTTGATTCTGAACGCCAGCGTTATAAATCATTACGTGAGTTCAATATTTCTCTAAATGTGGAATTGTTCATTAGCTATTCTATAGGATGGGCTAATGCGGTTTTTTTAGAACACTTTTTCTATGCATTTTTGTAAAACTATATAATCTTTTGCAACTCTTGCTCTACTAACCTATGACAAAGATTTTTCAAACTTGCAAAATGGATTGCAACCTCCTTTTTGCATGAGATGATTTTGCTCATATGTGATAGGCTTTACGCATCCTTGATTTTTAAGCAGAAATTGTTAGCCTAGGTAAATTTGCTAACCCAAAATAGATGCAGAAATAGGTTCTATTTTGTTCAGATAAATACTTTTTGTTATACTTTTTCCCATTCATTCATGAATGAACTCAAGATTCTGCAACCATTTGAGATGAGATTGTATTGCTATCTGTTTACAAACATCAAAGATTCCCAATTTCGTCAATCCAGAAGCCTTAAGCTACCCATTTTGTTATTTCTTCATATTTGCCTATGTTGTACATTTATCGTGAAAGAAAAATCAAATACCATAGAATTTTCGTAGGCGGGAGACGTCAGAAGTTCTGAAAATCCTCATTTGAATTGAAAACGAGTAGAATATTGTAAGCTCTATTGTAATCAAAGGATTGTCATGATAAACTAAAGCTGTAAACATATATTTTTCATTTCTTTTGACATTTGGTATATTTCATAATTGACATAGTAAACTACATCAAGAAGATTCACATTTCGCTTTACGTTTACACTACAGGAGTATTGCATAACATGATGTTTTATGTATAATGAATTGAATGCGTATGTAGCTGGTTGTGAAAGATTCACGCATGGATTTTGATTCATTTGTTTTTACAATCCTAAAAAATGTGACTTTCAAATTCCATAATATTCAATATTTAAAATGTTATTAACCTCACATTATCGTACGTGGTTAATCAGTGATTACTTTTTTATGCGTTTTATTACGTCTGCAACCATAAGAGGACAAACATAATTTTATTGCAACAAAATTAATTGTCTGCAATAAATATGTTATGGACTATCATGGATAGCATTTAAATTTTATTATTGAAACTAAATTAAGTGAAATTTCAGTAAAAACTAAGTTCAAAGCATCCCAGGAATCAATTATGTATGTTTCAGGTTCGTAAAGTAATGGAATCTGACAATCTAAAAAACCACTCGTTACATAATTCAATTAGTGAAAGTATTCCGAGTGAATGGTGAACAGTAGATGCATATGTAAAACACCAACTTGAATTGCAAGGGAGACCAAAGCTGAAGAAATTGAATCAAAAGGACATGACTTATTTCAATAAAAGTTGACAGGATTCTTGAATGAGAAAGTACACACAAAGAAGACAAGAGTACGCAAGTTTCCAAAAATAAACCTCTTAAACCCAGCCGGCATTAACACATGGATTGAAACTTCACATGCGTTTCTGTATGATGTTACGAAATCATATTCCATTGAAAATAAAACGCATTCTATGGAAAGATCAAGGTAAAATATGAACTTAGTAATTAATTGTTTGTTAACCCGTTTAGATTAAATCAAATCCACGTCATCAACCTCACCATAAATTCTACATAAATACCATTTGTTGAAATTGTTTTTCAAGTATTCCATTCTGTAACTAAATTCTGTCAGTCATTCTCATTTATGGTTCAAGGTTTTAGCCGAAACTGATGAGCTACAAAAATTCATAGAGGGAACGAGTGTGCTTAAATATTCCCATTGCAAAAAACAGGCAATATAGTAACCAACCTATCACCTTAATTAAAAGAAATATGTCATTTGCATTCAAACGAATTGTATTCTTAGGGAAATGCAACGAGTGTTTTTATAACTTTCACTTACAGCACTCAACTTTTGGATCTGAAGTTTCATTTTGACGTCAAGTTTTGTAATCTTTGTATTCAAGGCCAGGCTTTCAGTTCAAGGAAATCTGAATGATGTAACATTTCTACACAAAAATATTGCGTAAATTGTGAAGTTCAAGGTTGACTTTGACTTAGCTGATGTTCTATCACAAGAAAATTATTAATTAATTACTCAGACATTAAAGAAGGGCTAAGACCAAAATATATTTTTCTCAAGAATATCTACAACCCCGGTATTGTTAGTGATTGTGTAAGTTTGTGAAAATTAAATAGTATTCCATGAATGTGCACGTAAACAGGTGAAATGTTGTGCTTGGTATCATTTCAAAAATTTTAAGAACTGTGTTAGGTTAGCAAGTAGCACATACCGGTTGACGTAACATTATTGCGCTGCCAATTATATTTTATTGGCCGTAGAGATGTCTCCATAGAAATTCTAAGAAAACCTGGGATACAAACACAGAGTTGTTCTGTTGAAACCAGTAGATAAACCCTAAAGACATAATTTCTGGAAATTACTAATGAGATATAAATGTGTTTCAGGTAGCAAAGCCTTATTATTTTCTCTTTTTGTTGGTAGAGTACAAACGTAGGCTTAGATTGGTTCTTAAAAACTCACCTATTACAGCAACAAAGGTAAAAAGTTTTCTGTGGCATAGCATTCGCTTATGAAATCCTCTTGAGGACACAGCCTCAACAAAACCTACTTCTGTACAAACATATTGTACAAATCACAGGAGAAAATGCAGTGATGGAAGTGGAATCCTCATGACACTGAAAACAAGCCAAATGCTTGTAATTTTGGATGGATAAATGATGTATTAAAGCAAATTTCGCTCATTTTGGACTTTTCTTTTTAAAAACCTTTGTTGGAGATGAAACTTATTAAAAAACACTGACATGCTTATGTTTGATAAGTTTTAATTTGACTAGGATTAAATAATACAATTTTACTACCTTTCAAAACTATTTTTCCATTAAAAATCTACTATTTGGAACGCAATCAGCAATACTGTCATATTTGTAGTCTCTAGGTTCCTGTGAGGTTTATAAGTGACCAGCTCACTTTTTTTTCAGTCGCGTTCGTCAATGGCTTCCTGAAATCTAATTAAAATAGGAGCAGTTTTAGGCTTTCAATGACAGTCTAAAATTGGACAGGTTTGGTCATATAATATGTATTACGTATGCAGAATGTTAGAATGATATCATAATTTTTCAGACTCTTTGTAAAAAGCATTTGAAAATTTTCAAACAAGCTTGTTATGTCACATGACATATGCTATTTTGGTCCATCGAATGCACCAAACATTGTTTGCCGATTTTCACAGAACACTATTTTGAAACTGGTTTCATGAAACCTTTCTGAAAATTTACAAATTTTGTACAATTAGCGAATATAAAAAGAATTTATTTTTTAGACACAATGGAATTTTTGGAACGTGAATTATAAAAAAGTGATTTCATAATATATTTGTATTCATGTAGTGTCAAATGTCATGTTATTAATTTTATTAAAATCAAATTCATCAGTTTCAAGCGTTTATTTTCAAAGATAAATTATTAAACTAAAATATAAAGCATTTTATAATAATTTCCATACTTGGTAGTTCTCAACTGAAAATTTATTTTATTGGTTCTCTTTAAGGTAAGCTTAGCAATATTCATACATTCACCAACCAAGCGGCAGTGATAGCAGATAAACTGTAGTAACCCGCAATATAAATACATATTTATATATTTCCTGTAGTTTCCCGAGAATTTCATTAGTTACCTAACTTTAGAAGATTTTCATTACTAAGCCATCGTGAAATAGACATGGCCTTCACCAACAAACAAAACAACCAACAGAAGAATCCTTCAAAAATTATTCTTTGTTCAGAATTCTTTCTTCGAGAAGATGTGCTTCATACAAAAAACCAAGACGGGCGTTGTTATTGTTGATCAGATTGAATCTGAATTATATTAAGAAAGCCCACTAGCCTATATTGCTTTGCTATACGCTTTGGCCACCCCACAGTGAAGCATGTGATACTGGGATAAAATTCAACAACTTATACTGTAACCAACTGCCAGACTGTTAACTCAATAAATTGCTTAGAAGTTTCACACAATAATTACTGGCTTGTACCGATCTGATGTAACCACAACAATAGGGCACGCAAAGGTCATGAAACGTATGAAAATTATTCATTATGTAACACCCTTCTGTTTCCACCATGAATAACTTCCTGTCTTCACTATTACGGAATAAAGAGCCAGTAACCTTACAGCAACAGAGCCTTCTAGTAACAGTGTTACGTGGCGTTAAAGATACACTTTGGAGTAGAAATACAAACGCATTGAAAATACAGCATTCTTGAAAACCTCATCAAGTTCATGAATCATTTTTGAGTTAATTCTTTCTGAAAGGATTTATTAATCTCGTGTCAAGGGGATGTCGTCTATACGGTCATATTGCATTAATTATAATCGAAAATATTTGTAGAACTTGAGGAATAAATCCACTCATTTTCATGAGCTATCTTCTCTCTCGCGCTATTTGCACTCATAGTTCTGTTTTTATACTAAAGCGTTTCTCTAAAGCTTACAAAAACGGTTTGATAGCTACCGACAGGGAATTTTTTTGTTGAAACAGGTTTACCTAAATATGTTCATCATTTCTGTATAGATCACTTTATGGAAACCGGAATCATCTCAATTATTGTAATTGATGATAAAAAATGATGCTTTAGAATTCATCTTGACTATTTACAACCATTCTTGGGGTAACATATTGTTAGAGATGGCACTTATGTAACCGGCAAATTACACCGAAAGGCTAATGAACAGGTCATAATATTTTCATTCATGTAACAAGTATGAAAATATTATAAAACCGAGGAAGCTGCAACAAACTAGCTTGTTATAATTCTTAGAATTCCTAGAGGTGCTTACAACTTCTGCATGGAAAAATAAGGACAGTATTCACATTCCCAGACTACGTGTCAAAATCATTTGAAAAGATTCAAAAGAAACTTATTACGTCACAATGCGTGTGTTTTTTGTCTATCGAATGCACCACAAAACTTGAGGTTCATCAACGAAAAGGGATATTATGAAATCTGTGCAGAAATTTATTCATATCGAATTCAAAGAAATGGAATTTTCAAAGCGTGAATTATGAAAATATGACTGAAATAATATTTTATATATTAACATATAGTTTGTGTCAGTGGGAATTTGAATATGACGTAAAACAAATTATTTCTCGTTGATAGGGAAATCTAATCATTTATTTCACATCTGCCTAAGTCTAAATTGTGGTAATGTTTCTAAAATTTCTTCGTGGAAAGTAAAATTACAAGTTAGAATCTTATGAGCATTTTACCATATTGTGTGTTTTTGATAAATAATTATTATTCAAGCTCTGTTAAATATAAAGTCAGTTACTTAGAAAATTTAAAATTACATTCATTAGTCCGTACCAGGAACTGTAGAAGAAAATAAAATAGAAAGGAATTCCTGATAGCAAAAACGTTTTCTATACCAGCAGCTAATATTATGAAGGCGTCGTCTATGTTTTACGAAAAGTTGACTGGAAGCTTCTTTGTTGTATGCCGCCACATAAACACATTCATAATACCTGTTATTTTCCTGTTTGTTACGTAACGACAGAAAATTCTGGTTACATAAGATGTCCTAACATTTATATGACCTGGGCTAATGAGCAAAACAACAAACCGCCAGACGAAACCTTGAAGGATTATCCTTTGTTTAGAATTACTTCTGGAGAAAGTGATGCACCACTTGTATAAAAACCAAGACAGACATTGTTATTGTTTGCCAGATTGAATATGAATCATATCAAGAAATCCCACTACACTGACTACTATACATTTTCCGCCTGGGTGTTCTTCCACTCACCACAAAAATGACGAGAAAATTCCAGAAAACACCCATACAAACTGGCTAATACCCTACTATTATTCCAATAAATGGTGTTTCCAGTGTAAGATGATCATTTGATTTGTAGCTAATGATAACTTGTATTGATGACACGCCAAATTTCGGAGCTTTCCAAACATTTCCAATGACAACAAACAATATATCATGAGGATTGATCATTTGATATATAATCTTATACTGAAATCTTATAAGCATATATATATGTTGCAAATAATTGGGTTGGTAGGAAAATATCGAATTTTCTACAGTTTTCTTTCCACAGTTACTTCACCTTCGTTTCTATCTATTTTTAGCTTAATTGTTTTGATGACATCTTTCAATACCGAGGACACTTGACTGCATGAAAAAGTTTGTGATGGTAACTCAAAGGTTTCATAAATTTAATAGCCAAAACGACAGACTGGAACTGACAGGAACTTTTATTGATTTATCCTTTATTGAACTAAACTGCTCTACCAATTTGTTTTGAAAGTAATTTGAGTAGATCTTAATAACCTCAGATACTTTTGAAAACGGCAGATGATTTTGGAAGCAGATAGGCTGACAAACACGCTTGTCCTTAAAGTAAGAGCTAAAATTAACCTTTCGGAAAAGATAATACCGGAGATTTTTAAGGTGCTTTCCACCTAAAACCATTTATTAAAAAAAATAAAACACACAAAAAATAAATAAAAAGGAACATAGAAGACCAAAAAGCCATTAAAAGCATGTGAATGTGTCTCAAAATTGAATTTGGGAAAGTGTTCAGTCATACAAACTTAATGTAAATCTGCAGCGGTAATGCAGTTACCAGAAAGCGTGCAAATATTCCACATGGTCTCCTAATGAATTATTATGTTGCGCAATATACTTCGCGAAAAGCTTCACAGAACTGATTGACCTTACAATACGGCTTTCAAAACTTCAATTAGAGACCCACTTTGAACATCACATCAACGACAAAATGCATTATGGGAAATTAGGTGAAAGCATTCATGTAAACAGGAATCAAGGAGATTTTGAGGTTTCTAAAAATTCGTCCACGTTTAAGTCACAAGTCTCATTCTGCTTTTAATGGTTAGACTTTCCTTCAAAGCTTTTAACTCATTCAACATTATAAATTGCTGCAAAGAACGTGAAATGTGTTCACGTGAGTTTCAATTTATCACTGATATTGCGTAACTTGTATGGTCCACGTTTTTTTCAATTTAAAACGTACGCTGCTCTTTCCTGAGCGATTATGTCGTTATATCATAATATTCCCTCCCGGATCACAACAAGTTTGCATTTAGATGTGGACAAGATGTCTTCTCTAAACTAAATTTTCTTCATAAGAACCTGAGGTGTAACCTGTTTTCTGTTAACTTCGGACATGTATAGTTCTATAGAGTTTTAAGCTTCCGTGCGTTAAGCATCTTTCCAATAACAAGGATGCCTTGGAAATGAATGGCGTAATGAATGGCCTATTACCTAATGTATTTTGTTAAAAACTCAATTTTCCCGATAAATTTTGTAATATCGTATAAAACTCTGAAACCGCCGCCAATCAAAAAACCTTTAATAGAAGAGACGTCAAAATGAATTGTAGAGAAATTGTCTGTTTGGGTCTTTGGGTCTTTACAAATCTTTGAACGTATTGATGAAGATGAAAGTTACTGTTACAGAAACGAGAGATTCATTCACGTGGGGTTGGGGACATAAAAGAGCACACAAAATTTAGAAGTTGTATCCCACGAAGTTCATTAACAATTGCATCATCCATTCATTTCAAAATGTCTCATGAAATCGCAAACATTTTGCGTCAGAAATCTGGTTTTTTCACCAGGCGTTCTAATCGTTATTCTGGAAGCCTGAAAGGCTTTAAAAGCGGATATTAAATGTAAAATTTGTAATGTAAGTTTTGTAGTAATACAAAACTTTCGTCTTTGAAACAAATGGAAGAAAATAGAACCAACAGAATGTTACTGAAAGGGCAGATTACTGTAACACATTTCAGGTTATCAAGGATTACTTAATTGATGTACAAATATTTTACTAATTTATTTATTCAGTATTATGTCTTTTGGTTACGTCATAAAACGTTATAATTATAGTCATGCAATCATGTATTAAATCCATTTATGTATTTTGGAAGTTTCAAAACCAGTTAGTTAAGATTCATGAGATTGCTGATTCTTAAGTTATTTTTGTAACAGTTGTTATTCTGTATTTCCAGAGAAGTGAATTTGTTTTAAGCAAGCGTCTGAACCAATGTAATTATTACATAATGAACCCAAAAGAAGATTTTCCTCTTCTTGAGTAAGATATTATCTACTGTAATTTGCTTTCATAAAATTTCATCTAGTAAATGCAACTAGTAGAGATACTAGATGCGCTATCTCGTAATTTTTGTTTAAGGTACGACAAAACTAATGCGCACTAAAAATTTTTACAAAAATGAAAACCAAGAGGATATAAAAAAACAGTAAATTAAGATTCCAGTATTTCTTTGAGAAAAAGGAAGTTTCTCATGACTAATGACTAGACTTTATGTAATGTCGTGTCTAGGTTTTCCAAGGAATGTTGGATCTCGTTTCTTTAAAAGCCAAATAAGTACGTTGGGTGTCCTGAAGCCTGTAAAATGTGTACATAATATTTAGGAGAAGAACAAATAATTGTCGGAATACTCAGCTTAATTATATTTCCTTGGAAATGTTGTTACCCATACTATTTTTGTGAAGTAACTCGTGCGAATCCTGTTCGGAAAAATTTAAAAGAGTTTTTACACTTATATTTTCGCTTGACTAATCAAAGATCTTGAGTTAACAAATTCTTAGAATCCACACTTGTAATTACTGACATACCAAAATATAAAAGGAAATCTATCTTATATGGAGTTGTAAACATTGTAATTGTAACAATATATGGACTACAAACAAAGAAATTATACAAATAGTTGATAAGAATAATTCTAATTATTACATCGTTTTTGGTAGCTCACGTGTTAGTTTATGGTCTTGTGTAGCAAAATAATTAAAATTTGGTTTATTTGCCAACAGAAAAGATTGCGTAACAGTAAACTACAAACCAGGATCTCGTGAAAGTTGCTAACCTTTGCTACGCTTTCTTGGGGTAAGTATTTTAATAAAACTTTCACGTCAAAACAAGCCGACATAGGTATACTTTTCGTAGTAAGTCTATTCAATGAAATAAGTGGTTTTTCAAAGTAAAATCAAGCAAGTGCGAGTTTCAATGGGTTAAAAGTGTTACATAACAATAACACAATGTAAGACCTCAAATGATAACTGCCTACTAAACCTCTTTGTGAAGACCACACATCATAAACGAGACTCACTCAACATTACACAAATTGCGTTTCATTCAAAACCCAATAGACATGTTGTGTGTGGTGTTAACAATATTTCTTTCGATACCCCCGCGCGGGAATTCCATTGCTGGAAACTTTTGTCCTTGAGTATTTTGTCTTCTTCTATGAGAAATTAACATAATTCTCTATGTATTTTTTGCCGTTGTTCCACTGGTGTAGAAGTTGATAAAAAATATTTCAAATTTGTGGACAATTAGACTGCCAGTCACATGATGCAGGGCATCGTAAGATTTGCATGTTTTTTAAAGCATTTCTGGAATTTGGTCGCAGTATGGTTGTGAGCATTAAAAAACGATCGGTTTGTATTCTAGATAGGATGCCACAGAGCATCTCTGTATAAATAGAGAACCCAGTACATGAAACCTGTTCTAGTATTTGTTGAGCTTTTTTGTTCCAAGTTGATCTCAAATCGATGCCAGCATGACTCTAGTTGAGCAGCAAATACCAATCTATTATAATGAAAAAGCTATGGAATGTTTTGCAAATATTTACTCTACTTCAATAGGAAGCTCTAGAATGAGTCTAAAAAGCTCCATGACAGCCTCTTGTCTTTCATGGAGAGTTTTTCTTTGAAGTACCTCCTTTTCTAATGGCATGTTTGATATGTTCTATAGAATACAGTTTTGGAGTTTTTAAAATTTTTATAATCCTGGATAAAACAGTACCTGAGAAGTTTTAATTAATTAATTATTTTGAATGCTTTCAGTAAAATATAATACATTATGAAATGTAGAGTAGTTGTAAGTAGCATAACTGCTTAAAATGGAAAGTTTCATCGATGAGCACAGAACTTTCACAATGTAAATACTTCACCCAGAAGATTTGCACAGTCCCGAAAATCGGAACGAATTTTAAACACCGAAACTACCATTCTATCTGAAAACGTGCATAGTCAGAACTCACGTTTTCCACCACGAAAAATTCGGATTTTAAGCCTGCCATTCACTCAATTTTGTGTATAAATATATCAGATTGTTACGATTAGAAGGCTGTTGAAGAGAAGTGTGTTAATTAAAATAGTTTGGACTTGAAAAAGAGATTTTGGAGGGAATAAAGTTCCACTTGTCGAGTTCAGCTAAACACTTTATTTATAATAGTACTCTGTTCGAAAGATACCTGACCAGACATGATAGAAAAAATGTGGCGACAGGTTGTCTAGAAGATGATTGAACGTGAAATTTTTTTGGCAGTGTTCATTTGAAAAAACATGACTATGCAACGGTAAATATTACTTACAATAGAAAAAATGCATGCCCACGTACTTTACATATATAAATTTTTCATTCGGATTTCATATTTTTAGAGCAAGATAATTCATTCAACTGCATAAATACTATTAACGAAACAAGTTAAAACAAGATGAAAATTTCTTTAGCTAGCAACTAGACGATAAGACCTTTTTTCATACTAAATCCCGTGGTTTTTGTGTTGACCATTACGTTACGCCATTCACATCGTCAAAAGCTTCGAAAAGCATGATTGACTTTGTACTGCCGCATTAAGACCAAAAACTGTCAATTACATGACGGCTATCCATTCAACAGACATCATAGTTTGGTAAGGAGAAAACAAGATGAAAGTGTTCAGATGTCCACAGGAATTAAAAGGATTTTGACGTGTCTAGACACTAGTCTGGATCTTAGTGTCGTATCATGGTTTTGTCATGCTTTTACAAAGCTTCAAATTCATAGAAAAAACTATTCTTGTAAAAACGTGGGATTCACTTACATAAATGACTATTAGTAAATGGAACATATTGATTTAGTTTTATGGTCATACCTGTCAGCCTTAAAATATTATGTAACAATTTGTAAGACATTCATAGCTTATTTAAGGATATAATCCGTTTCAAGTGAAATATTTTTTTGCAAGACTATTCACTTTCTGTTACGCGTACAGTGCTTATGCAATAAAGAAAGCTTAGGGGAGTTATTTCATCTTAATACATCTGTGAAAGTATTTCCGGGTAATTAAATGAGAATAACGTGAGACAGTCCAGTGAAGCATGAAGATCCCACTTATCTACCACATTGAAAGTCGCATCGCCTCCGTCCTCGGTAATTAAGAGTTGTTTACAGATTTCCTTCAGAAATTACACGAATCTTGCTGGGAGAAAAAAGCAAGTTAAATAACATCTATTGAAATTTGGAGAATCTGTTCTTAAAGGAAAGAAATGTATTTCCGTGAATGACTTTCACTGATACAAATTAAGAATGTTACGTAATTTATTTATCTACATTAAATTCGCTGACCAGTACAGTACAAGCTATGTAAATCGAATAGAATTTACATTTGCTACTTACTTCACTTATAATTCAATTTCTTCACTTTCGTTGACAAGTCAATGACCGTCTATTGCATAATGTAAATATTAGCTAGAAAATATAGTAGTGAACCACTGAGCTACATAAAATTTTGCGCTTTAATCTTTTTCCAAATAAGAGAGAAAGCACTTAGAAATTAGGGAAATTCACCATATCTATCCTGCATTCATGAGCATGCATTTCTTATGCAACAATGTGCAACATGAGTAAACAAAATTGATTTGACATTTGTGATATTGCATTATGTTTTGAAAGATTGCGCCAACAGAATATTGACATTTAACCATTTGTTGACCTTGTGCTATCGTGTATACGTAGTTTTGCTATTTCATTTCTTATGGTAATTCTAAAACATACGTTACACAATTTGTACTGAAAATTAGCATGAACCAACAAACCTTCGTCATGGTTAAGATCAAGGTCTCAAACTGGAAATTTTATCGGATGAGGCCAGTTCTCTTTACATATGAATAAATTCCCTAAGATGACGTATGAACATACCTATGTATATGAGGTCAATGTTAAAAGAAAATTTCACTAGCCTGGCCCGTTTCATTTGTAGTGTCCTCAATGAGCTACTAATATTCGAAAATGAGCACGCGTCGTGAAGAGGATGTGACGCTAGTTTTGCCATCAATTCTTTCATAATTTGGGGACAGCTCATTGTAGTTGAAGGTGACAAAAGGCTAATGTATTAAAAGTGAACCGGAAGTTGATGTTAAAAGAAAAGATATTACGGACAGTATAAGTGCCTTTTAGTTTTTATGAAGAAATCTTGTTCAATAAAAACCTGGGTTACTGATGCATCCATTGCAAAACAACATACTCGTGCCACTGGTTAGGTATCCGATTAAATATCTGCTGTCAACTACAATGGTATTTATAATGGCAATCCATGATGAATTTTTTAATTACTGGAAGCTGATCCCGATTTTTCTAGATTTTTAAACCTTCAGTTTTACCTGTTAATTCATTTTACATTGCACCTAAATAAAACATACACGAGGATGTACAAGTACATACAGGTGAATCAAGCTCTAATCTTCATTTTTCAACTTTGGTGCCTACGAAATGCGAATACACTTTCCATTTCAGTTACAGAAGCACTCTTATGATTTCTTGGACCAGAAAAATGTAGATGGTGTTAACATGCTTAGAATATAGTAACGCATATGTGAAGTTACAAAATAAAGCATATACATATGATATTAAGAACATGATAGCATGTTAAAATATGATTTGAAGTACATATATCTGAATATAAGGAAATTCCCTTCTGCTATGCGCCATTGCTCACAAATCTGATATGTGAATGTTGTTGTTGTGTGAGCTTACACCCGAGATTCTACATTGACTGAAAGCTTTGTATTAAAGTGGCATCCTTATGTAACATCCTTTCGTTTAGGAAATTTCCAATGGGTGCTTAAGTGCTGATATCAAAGGAAACCAGTGTCACTATCTGCGAAATTCTTTGTGATGTGACTTTCACTCTCTATTTGATTATATAATGGAACTTTAGAAGAAAGGTGATTCACTTTCCCCTACACACAATATTATGTAATATCTGAAGGTTTTCCGTTGCATATAATATCATCTAAGATGAATTGTCCTTAGAAATTGATTTTCATGTGTCCTTGGCTAATATGCAACACCAACGCTTTTGTAGAATTCAATTAAAAAGTTACTTTGAGCTTGAAGTTTCCAAGTCAAGCTTTTTCTTCGGATAATTAATTGCAAGAGAGGATGTGCTTCATGAGGAAAAATCTAGATGGAAATTATATGTCTCCCAGTCAAGCTGCCAAGTCATCTTAATTAGAGTATTTTCAGGAATCACTTTTACCCATATTGCGAATTTGCAAGTATTAAACATTTTGCATCAAATACAAATTTGAAAATCAGTTTTAATGATTGCTTTGCTTTGTGCTGTTGAAATTGTTCCCTTATGCAACCTTATTAGAAAAATAATTAACGAGAAAAATAGGACACTGGATAGTATTTCATGAAACACATCATTTTCAAAATAGTTTTTAGGCACCACATTTCCACAATTTACTTTTATGAAACATCAATTGCGAAGATTGCACCCGATTATAAAGATGTTAAACTCTATATGCATAAAGTTTATGTCTATCACCAACAATGATTTTTGGTTTATAACTGCAAACAATTATATCATTTATTTAAGCGTATAGAGCAATTTAAGTTGAGTGACCTCGCAATTTAATAATAAAATGTGATTGTTAGTCACGTTTTCAGCATTCAAACTTAGGTTTTTTATTTTTAATAGTTTTGTTGCAAAAGTATACGCAAATATGTAGCCTGGATGCTTGGCTAACATTTTCCGGAAATGTAAGTATGATGTTGAAATCGGGCTAGTTTCATGGTCTAGTAAATGGGAAAACAACAAATAGTTAATTGATAGAGGAACAACATACATATAAAGCAATTAAAATGGGCTGTAATTTATAATTCATACGCGCAAATAGAAAATCATCAAGACAAACATTTGATTTGATGGGTAGTTCTAATAGTGTTTTTTTAGAATAGACATTAGTTTGGATTTCCATATTGCGTCTTAAGAACTTTCTCAACATTTTGTATACAAAAAAATTGTAAGAATTTTAACCGTTCTATTTACAAGCTTTTAATATTTTCAAGGGCATGGGGTAGATCAAACAAAGTGCCCACATGTTTTCTTCTACAAAAGAGTGTTCCGCTGCTGAAACACCAGGACAGAAATACGTTTTACTTTCGAATTAACGCAGTTTTTTATGTCTACATTGTCAGTCGACTCATTGGAGAGTTTTAAGAGCAAATAGTTCAAATTGTTGAAACTACACTTTCCAACTGTTTTATGCAGAAATCAGAAAAAAATGTATATGTTGGGATAGTTCAGTAACACACAAATATCTAGCGTTTCAGAATCTCTTTTTAGAGCCTTATTTTCGCCTATTATGCAGAAGTGTTTTTAACGAGAAAAACAAATCAAAATTTTGAATACACATTTAGCGTATACCAAATCCCCATGACTTTCATGAAATCATTTTTGGTCACGTTTAATCCCGAAACTGAATCAAGGTGTTGGTGAAGAGTAATAATCTGTTAGCAATGCACTAATTTATTCATGTGAAATGTAATTTATGTCTTAAATCTAGTCTTAATTTAAGAAATAAAATTTTAGTACCAAATTTTGAAAACATTTTCTCACAAACTTTATATCATTACAAAGATAACTGTGAGTTGGCTTGTTGAATTTGGATTAAAAGCCTTCAATTATTAACAACGGGTTTCATGGCATTACCAGACGTCATCATCTCCCTTTGTAAGTCAACATTTGAAATGAGCGGTCAGAATAGATTTCTTTTGAAAAGCCCACTCAGGCACAAGAATCGTTAGCCCACGTGTGCTTAAATAATGTATGGAATGAACTGTGCTTCTATTTTTACTGTAATTCAAGACAAATTTGTCTTGTCATTTAAAAAAGAATCAACAATTCTAAACCAAAACAGTCACATATAAAGTTATAATCATCATAGTTTAACTTGGTCCATGACAATCTGCACATTGTAGCTAGCATGTTTTATTTTCTCGTACAAAGAAAAACTTTTCATTGTAACGATTCCACATCCATAATATTTTCCTTGTTGAAAACCAAATTGATAAAACAGCAAACTCGTAGTTTCTGGAAGTTCTCTGAGTTTCATTAACAATGATAATATGGAACACCGTTGGGCACACAACATTAATAACAGATCCAGTTCCTTGTATCATTGACTTTCATAAAAAAAACTGCCACGATTTTGAAAACATTTTGACTTTACTTTACTTACAACATTACTTAAATATCTTTTCTAATAGCCCAATCATCCTTAAGTTTCTGACCTTTTCTTCATAAAACAAAATATTGATTACTAGTAATGTAAATAACTACAGCTTCATTTCATATGTTTGGTTCATCTTGGCACAAAGTGCAATCAGATTTGAAGCATGTGACATTATAGTTGATACCATTTTACACGTTGCTTCAAGCATGATATTTTTCATTGTGTTGTCATCCATACCAAAATTTAGTTTGAAACATGACAAATTTGCAGCAGATATTATTACATTTCTCGAAAAACTAATTATCTAGAGAGCATATTCCCTTTGGTTTTCGATTTTCTAGTTTCCACTTACATCACAGATTTCTGTTGATTGATACATAACTTTTTTGCCATTAGTAAATGCATAGGAACGTACAGTACTAATGTTTGGTCACAGATTTGAAAACGTGACATGTTACCTTGCATCATCACTACAAACCAAACAACACACAGAAAGTTGCTACGGTTAGGTCCAAGGCTACAAACTTGAAAATTTCATTAACAAGAAGGATAATGTAAAATTGTAGATCTTTTAAGTTTGGATCAGTTTTTAGTGATTAAATAAGTATGGGACAAAAGGTTACAGGAATATCTTGTTGAGATGAAATAATGGTGGAAACTGTCAGACTCACAAAATAAATAATGGTTTCAAAAGACCTTACAAAATCGGATATTATGATTTGTCCAAAATGAATTAGTGAATGGTTTACAATATTTAGTTAGATACAATTTGCAGGAGTTTGACAAAATATTTCATAAATTTGAAGGATTTCAGAACCATTTGCTTTGTGTGTGTTTTCCTTTTATGTTGCATCAGAATGAGCTTACCTACCACAGCTAATTTCCACAAAGTACGTCTGTAATAACCCATGAGTTAAGGATGGTTACGAAGACTCAGCTCAGCAGCTCTCTCGTTTAGTCGTGCTTACAGGAAGCTTGCTGAAATCCAACTGAAATTGAAAGGATGTGTGAGCAGCTCGTTTTGCCATGATGGTTTTGGGTGAAGAAAGACCAGATTTTCAGTTTCCTTGTACAATGTATTATGAAAAAGAAATAGATGCTTCCTACCAATGTGTTAAATTTATGTGCCATGAGGAAATCAAAGCTGATCTGTGCTCCTGCAACAAAATGTTGTTTGATTACGGCGGCTCGACTTCAGTGTCTGCACAATATTGTATAATTATCTTATTTGATCTTAAGCAGTAACACTTGTATTTAACCATCTTGATGCTTTGTTGAAAGCTCATTGTTTTCACAGGAATACACTTTATTTGAGCAAAAATATACAACATAATCTACCTTGCATTTTTTCAATCAAAATGGAGAAATCATTTCAAGTTTATTACATAATCACACAATTAGTACTTTACTTCCAAACAAACATGTTGTGTCATAAAACCATTATTCCGGGTTGATGCAACCTAATAAACGTGACACATTGTGCACCTGGGATCCGAGAGAACAGGGTTATATAAAATCTTAAACAATTTGTCACACAATATTTATTGTTGTATCTATTTTAGCTTTGCTTCCATATAAAATTAGATTTTAATTAAAATAACAAAATTTCTTGACGTAACAAAGTCACACATCAGGAATTTATTGCTGCCTCTAGATGATGTTGGCTCTGACTCAGCCAATCAGGCAAATTAAAGTTGAGTTTTTCAGTGGAAACCTTTTAATTTAGCTTTTGCCTGAGTTACGCAAATGAATTTGTGAGTATTCATATACTGAGTTAAAATGATTGAAATTAAATCTAGCTTTAATTTGTCAGGAAGTTCATGAACACGTCAATTAACTAGAAAATATTATTTAAAAACTTATGTCAAAGTAAATTGTAGAAAACACGTGGTATTCTAAGATCAAGAAAACTAATTGGTGTCTACTGTCTAATTGTAGTTGCCTAATAAGCCACGTGTTACATAAATTAGCATATTATCACTCGCACTGTTTCAGTAGTTATGAGGCAATTATTTCTTTACAAGTTCTTGTTAGTTCTTACTTATGATTCAATTAATAAATCTTTGGAAACATGCTTGAATAGTTTTTTTTTGCTAATTTTGTTATAACAAATTGCTTTTTTTATTTCCAAGTTTAAAACATTCAAGAAACAATATTATGGCCTTAGTAAATATGCTTCTGAATTTTTTAATTTTTGTACAAATCACTATTTTGCTCTTCAGTTTTTTCAAACATCAAAAGAGAATGTGAATCATTAAAGGAGCATGTTAAATTGATATTATTTGTGTGAGTTTGATAGCATTTTTTACAGTGTTTACAGTAAGAATCTGGTATACACAGAAAAAAGCAAGTGTTGGCAGGATATTGCGTTGGATGTCAAGAACGTCATGGTTTCCTAGAATAATGGTGTTGGTACAGTTGCCACTCATTGCATGTACTTTACTGCAACCTCTCTCCACACGGTTTAATAAAACTAACTCCTAATACCAGACTGAGCTTTTTGGGTAAAAATAAAATTCTCTTCCATGGAGCTGGCCAAAAATTTCTACTTTATTGCTTATCTTCGTATTAACCGTTCACCATTCTGTTGATATTGCAATAAACTGTTATTAGAGGTAGAGATACAAATCCAGGGTCACGTTTCATCGCATAAGTTACTGTATAAATTATTAGTGATTGAAACTTTGCAAGAGTCCCTACGTATAAAATCAGCTAACGAGCAAGTAACATGGAAACCCTAGCTGAGCCTTTAATCTATGACTTGCAGTCCTAATTTATATTTATAGTAAATTGCTTATACTGTCAATCAAATGAACACCATACCATATTGAAAGGAGCCCGTCTGAATAGGAAGATGATGGATACAAATCGTGAAGTTTTCAGGAACCCTTCATAAGAAGTAATTCCAAGTTATACAGTTTGTAGATGAAAAGGAGTTACTTAACCTTACGTAACAGTGGTCCCGAAAACGAGTACACGTTGCATTCAAATGCTGCAACACGTTTTCAGAAACATGTGTTCTAGCCTATATGCGTTTTATCCTTAATTCAAATTAACCAACTGATGTGAACTTACGTTGCACATTTTGTCCTAAACTTTCAGTCTAGTTTCCATGTTAAAGCTGCAAACGTAATTGCTTTTTGACTAAACTTTCATTTTCTCGAGTGACAAAGGTTACATCAATAATATCTTAATTGAGTGGAATTATTTATTTTTATAGAAATTTTTTTTATCAAGGACCACACCGTTACAAAAACGTGACTATGGCGTTCAGCAACATAAAATTGCACAATCGAAATTAGAGAATTTGCAATTTCATTGCCACCAAATCAATGCAGTATATATGAACCAGAGGATATGAGAGTTGTAATTCATCATTGATATAATTAGCTTCATGAGAATAGAAAATATTATAGATAAAAGTGCTTGAATCTTAAAGCACGTTGTAGCAGATAATATTAGCACGTTTTGTGAAACATGTTCCACTCATTCCTACCACTTTACATATGATCATTAGTAAACTCGATGTTTTATATCTATTTATGAAACATTTGTTTCAGTGTCATAGTCTTGTGCCGTACAGCTATTCAATTGTTATTATGAAATCTATATGGAAAATTTGCAGTCCATTAGTTACTGTGTGGTTCAAACATGCTACGTGTTTCATATACTCAAAATGTTTTATTCTGTTTGGAACGTATCAGTATCACAATTTAGAAAACGTGAATATGTACATATCTCAAAGGCGTCACCAAATTGATTCTAAATTGAGAGTCAAGTTATGCGTCACAGATGCAAGTCAACTAGTTTTTAAAGTAAAATTCCACTAAAGTTTGAAGAAATTGTCAAATTTTAATTGAAAAGTTTTCAGTAAAAAGTTGTACCTGTAGTCTAAATTTGTCTAAGTCAGCAGCCATTTTATTTTGGGCGACATCTCCTTTCGTTTTATATAATTTCAGTCATCTTCTTAAAGAGATATGAGCACCAAGTAAATTTGGAAAAGATCTGTGAATGGGAAAGTCTTTATGCATCGGTCGCTTACAAAATATATTTTTTAAACTAACACAATATTCAGTTCAACAAAGTTTTAAACAAACTATGTAATAGTTAGGAATTTTTTTAACTTTGGCATAGAAAACTGGAATAAGTTGAACACGTGATTTTACACACTAAATTCATGTGACTTGACGCAGTCTAAACAAAGTGTTAAATAGAAATTTGATACATTTCTTGGTTTCAATAATTGTTTTTTAAAGTATGAGAACTTTTATCACGTGAGCAATTCTATTGCCATAGACAGTATTTGGCATATAACTTTAACAGTTTAATCCACTATTAATTAAAAAAAGTTATGATACTTAGGATATGTAAGCGTATCAAATGCGACATTTGAACTGTATGACGCTTTCAATGCGGAAATGTGTTATGAAATGTAATGCATATTCTGATCCCTTGCAAACCATCACAACAAATTGTGTAAAAATAAATTGTGCAATACGGAACCTTCAGCAAACTGTCAAGAGTGTGCAATGTCTTAATAGAAGCCATTGGTTTAGTTATGTGCCTGAGTGTGAAAGTGTAGTGTGTGGGAAGTATTACAAATAAATCGAAAGATAACGTAGAGGCTATCACACTTTTTGCTTAATTCAGATAAAATATTTTGCATCACGTTACATGTGTGCCAGCAAAAGTTCTGTCAACATTATCTAAATATGGCGTCACGAATTAAATAATTTTTGATGCATTCTCCATTCATTGGTTCCGCATTTTAAAATTTATGTTGATTTATTTAAAAATCTATAAAATGTTTTTACAATTGTTATAGTTTTATAGCAACCCATACAATATTTTCTGCCAAGGAAGCACCAGATTTATTTATACAACTTTATGCTTTATTTTTTTTCAAAATTTTCGTGTTTTAAAATAAATACAAAGCATCAATATTCACCTTTAGCGAATTCATGACAGAGTAGTGATCATATATTGGTTATAAGTTACAACATTAAAGGGGTTATTTAGAATTTAGTTTTATGCTTCCTGAAAAAAACAAAGAGTTGAATCGTTTCCTGTGAAAAAATACCGCGTGTATGATTTTCAGTTATATCGCATTTTCTCTAAAGAAACCTTCTTAACCATAAAATTTTTTGGAGCATTTACATTGCGTCATCATTTAACATTTCGCGGCAACGCATTAACCTACATTGTTGAGTGAAAACGTAGCTCACATTAAATAGGCTATAAATATTAAAGGAGATATGGTGAAATAGTTGTAACCTAAGATCATGAATGATGTTCCCTTATTATAGTTCCAGTAGTTTCATTTTTAAAGGAAAAAATTTCAATCAATGTTTTGTCCAAAATATCAGCAGCGTGAGGATTTTGCTGCCAATCCTGGGACAATAATGTGAAATTGTCTTAAATTTTTTGTTTTATTTGAGTAACAAAACCGCAAAAAAGACAAAAAATTAAAATACTAGACTTAAAATGTATGTAATGAACAAATACAAATTTTAAGAAAATTTTCAAAACAAACTAAATCCTTTTATTTATTAAAACTGGAACCTAAATAAGTTGGAAATAAAATATGTTCCTCAGCTGCTATTTTATCCAGAAATTACTTTCCATCTTTAATCATGTCAAAACCAAGTAGAGTGCATGGCTCAACTGCTGAACTCAATCAAATCATTTGAACACATTATTTTCACCTTGCAGTTCCTAAGTCATGTTCTTACCAAATGTTCATGAAGCCTAAGTATCTCTGGGGAAAGTAACTTTCCAAAGTGAAAGTATTTAATACTTTTGTGCACTCATTTTTCAAATGTCCTCGTCACTTGCGCTTGCACTCTTTATCAATGCGCTTGCAGTCATTGTGAGTCACGTTTTCTTGACTTATTTCGTATTTTAAACTCATTGCAAAAGGACAGCTATAACTTAAGTCCATGCGAACTTTTTAGTTTTGCATGAGCAATAATGTGAAATAATGAATTTTTGTCAAGGGCACTATTGCAGGACAACCAGTCATTTTAACAGCAGGAATGGCATCTTGTATCTTAGCTTGAAAGAAAATTTTGACCTATCCCAATGGCAAGTAAGAAGGATATAAAAACTGACAAGGACAAGCAAATGTTGAGTTTCTTCATATCTTGTTGGAAGCTAAAGCATGGATTTCAGCAAACATGCATAAATCCTCGTGACTGATGACACATCTCTTCAAAGTCACGTTAGAAAGCTAAATACTGCTAATGTTTTACTGAGAAGGCTTTACTTGGGAGAAAAGAAAATATACCTATGATTTTTTTGAGAAATAAATCTTTTGGGAAACTTGGGAAAAATTTAACAAAAGCTTCTTAATTTTCCTATAAATCGAGCTTTTCTACCTGTTGTATTCCCAGCTGTGTAACATCTTGTTCCCTTCCAGTATTTAATTATTGCTGTCAATTTTTCTCCAAATTATCGAAAGTAATTCTTTCTCCTATATTTCTCAGAATACAATATCCTTGACGTTAATCATGTCTTGAGGAAATATAAGATAAATGATTAGCAGTACTGCTGTCAGTGAGCGGAAAATTTGCGCACACTTTTCAATTAAATTTTTTGAGCTAATGGATTTCTTGGCATTGTTTACGTTTATTACCCTAAATTACCACGAATTGCTCATGAACAAAGATCATATAGGCAATTTGGAAACGAGTTTCTCTCATGCTCATAAATTGCCAGTCATCCAGTTAATTATCTAGAAAATGTTTTCCGTTTATGAATAATGAAATATTTTTGAGAGATTTTTCCTCTAAGAATTTCTGCTTGAAATCTTTGCTTTGTTTTTATTGGAGGGATATCGTGCAGTCATAAACGTTTCCACAAACTCACTAAATAATTGTCAGTTAGCCTTAGGATGTCTTATTTTAATTAGTTTCCTATTTCCAGAATGAGGAAACAGGTTTAGCCATAAATAATCTGAAATGGTTTTTAATGTAAGTCTGTCTACAAGTAAGAATATAACAAGATAGCCTTTTGTCATCCACAACAGCTTAGAGCTTTCCATTGACAAACTTTCAAGAATAGTAGAATAATGGTTGATATAGAGTATCTAAACAAATATTTGATAAAATTAACAGGAATTTGATTTCTATATGGAAAATTTGACACGATTTTATAACGCGATGAGTTCCAACTGCATAAAAGCAAGATCTTGTGTTTATCCAAATGACATATCATATAAGATATCTTATTTTTCTTTATATTTATGTTATCATTTTATAACTTTCACTTTCCAAAGTAAATATTGTATCTGTTGGAATCTATGGCACAAAAGAAAACAAAAATTGCAAACACCGCCGACAGGTGCTTCGCTTCAGCAACATTTGGCATATTTGAAAATGTGTACGGTCAGAACTCACGTTTTTTACGAGAAAATATTCGGATTCTGCACTTGCCATTCATTCAATTTTTGCATCTATGTATCACACGACTAATGGAAGGCACAATACCACAAAACGGGATCAATAAAGGTTTTGAAAAGTACCAAAGTTCCACTTGTCACTTATTGCTTACAACTTTTTTAAATGACAAACCCTGACCAGACATTGGAGAAAAATATTGTGCTGCAGTTTGTCTGGAGAATAAGTGAAAGTTACAGACCATCGTCTGTTAAAACATGGGTTCAAAATGACATATATATTTTTCTCTACTGCACTTGAAGTACACATGTGCAATTAAATTCTTTTTTTCTACATTTTAAAAGTATAGGCTAAATGTAAAAGTCATTGCAATACGCTGAAACCACCCGTATAATCTATGATGCTAGTAAATTTGTAATCTAATACACTATTTTTGAATGTCTTCATATTTGGAAAATAATTAACAGGTTTTATGTTTTTTGTTTTATTATTCCAACTGTGGTTAAGATGTAAAGATGAAGCTCAGGTGTTTCATTTGTCTACTTTGGTGAATCTACATCCGGGAAATTTACTCAGAAATATGAAAATCTTTATATGGCTCAATGACACACTTACTTTTAGTTTCAAGTCATTCAAGTCATTTTAGTTTGAGTCAGTTTCCGGGTGAATGACTCACTAACGGAAATGACTGAAGTTACACATTATGTAACAGGTAAATTATTTCAATGCGCATTTCAGTAGCTCTTCCATTGTCATTATCAAAGATGCTTACATAAACAATGAAAACATATTTCTTTGCTACGAATATTCTCCCATTTTCCGATAATGCAAATATTAATTTGAAAAAGTTGTCTAGACCACATCCGTGCAAATTTTTTACCTTTTATTTCTTTTAGAGTTTCTCACATAAGCAAAATACATTTAGTTTTATTTGAAGGATTCAAAATTATTCGAAGGTATAAATGTAATATAATACTTCAAGTCTTTAGAAACATGGGTGAATTCGTTTTTGCTTGAAGATATATCAGTGTAATAATTTTATATGAATTCATGCTTTTTATCACTCAAGTAGGTTTGATTTTTACTCCCTAGACATATTTCTATTGGCAAGTGATAGTTGGGCATTTGGGTAAAAGTAGTTCTTCTTCTCCAGACGTGCCTACCGGATGCAATCTGAAGTCCAACTGAAAATGAGAGGAAAGTAGATCGGCTCTTTTTTCTACGGCAGCTCATATTTCATGTGAAGCACATGCGGGTTCTCGAATTTCCTGTATTTTATGAAGAATTGGATGATACTTATTCTTAAGTTCTTGCAACCGCACATGCAAAACAACCACACGTTTAATGTAAATTTGATTATATAATAGGAACTTTGTAGAAACAAAGATCCAGCTTCTGTCTACACTTAAATAATTCATGGTAACAAAATCTCATGTCATATTTTCTATTGAATCTTATGTCAAAATACATTCTGATGTTTACAAAGTGTTGAACCAGTTATGTAACAAAAAAGAAAAAAATTGATATGCTAACTTACAAAACATGAGGGATATGTTCACGGGATTTGTCACCTAAATATTTTTTTCCGCAATGTTTCTGTTGATGGCGTCAACAAAATAACTGGAATAATCAAAAACGCAATTTTACGCATTATGTAATTTTAATGTGTACCATATTTCAGTGCATTTCGTTTCATTTATTTAGTCCATGGATTTCGGAATTCATAACAAAAGGATTTCTTAAAACCACGTGCAGGGAGGAACTTAGTTAACGCTTTGATGCATTCAAACACTGAAGCAATTCAAATATATACACAGAATTCTACTGTATAGTTTAATCGTACTATTTCTTTGAATCTATTTTGTGACTCAGTTTTTACAAGTATTGAGAAATCGTATTTTCAGCTCATAATTAATTTTGATTACTCTTTGAGCTTTAAGTAGAAATCCATTGAAGTTTTTGTAACACTTTACATAATTCACAGAGTGAGAAGATTACGAAATTAGAATTACTTAACACCGCTAAAACTTTCTGTTTTCCACAGAGTATACAATTCTTTGAAGTCTTAAATTCTGTGAAACCTATATTTGTGGAAATACTTTCGTGATTTCATTTTGTAACGTTTGAATTACTCGCCTTTGAGGATAAGATGATCAGAAAACAAAGAAATGTTTTTGGTTTATTTGACTCGCTTGCAGAATGCTCTACTGATGAAATCTGTTACGTAATATATGTATCATCATCATCTATAAAATCTAACAATGTGCAAGAAACTTTGCTGTCTAATGACTAATGAAACAATCGTTGTGCGTTTGAAATTTCGGTTCCTTTGAAGTCTACCATGATTTTGTTGTTGATAGGAAAGGCTTCTTGATCAAATTTTTTATCAACATACACGGAAGTATTTGGAAAGAACGTATGCAAAATATATTAAAAGACCAGGTTATAATAACGTAATCTGAACTGAGAGATAACGTAAAGGCTATCACTTTTTTGCTTAGTTCTGACAAAACAAGTGCATGTGCATGTGCCAACAAAAGTTCTGTCAACATTATCTAAACTGAACTTCATGAATTAAACATTTTTTGATGATTTTTGCATTTATTGTTCTGCTTCTGAAGAAGGGTTTAAAACGAACTAAACCTTCTATTTATTAAAACTGGAATCTAAAAACAATGACGATGAAATACGTTCCCCAGCTGCTATTTGATTTAGAAATTTCTTTTTCTCATTAATCAATTTACCTCAAAAATCAAACAGGTACCTGCGTAATGACTCGTAAGTAAATCTGCAAAATAAAATTTTTTAAAAAATTGACCAATGTTGCCAAAACACATTAGAGTGCATCGCTCAACTGCTGCACTAAATCAAGTGATTTGAACAAATTATTTTCACCATGTAGTTCATTGGGCGCCACCAAATGTTCATGAAGCCTAAGTTTCTCTGGGGAAAGTAAATTTCAAAAGTGAAAGTATTTAATACGTTTCTACACTTATTAACTTGCGATTGCAAAAAGCAAGTTATTCAGAATGTTCGCGGTGTCTGTGCGTCCGTCCGTCTGTCCGTCCGTCTGTCCGTCCGTCTGTCCGTCCGTCTATCCGTTTGCACGATA
>JAQIXX010001755.1:0-30313 GCA_034700605.1 Willowsia nigromaculata | reverse complement strand
AATCTTGCCATCGAAAAAAATGCCAATTCGATGGCAAAAAAATCGTACGCCGAGGTACAATTTTTATTTTCGATGGCAGATAATCCTCTTCCTTTCTGTTTTATTGACAACAGTCAGGATCATTCATGCGATTCAAGCAAATGTACAATAGGCTACGACGACGCTCTGCGGTGAAAAAACATGCTCTGCATGGAAAGGAAAAATGTACATATGCACTTGATGTTTTTCCAGACGATCAGATAAGAGACAGTGAGAAATAGAGAAAAATGTAGACATTGTGCAGACTGTTGTTTTGTATGGATATATGAAAAATGCTTTACTCATAGCTTCCAACAAATTATGAACTCTGTTACCCTCTTCTGGTGCCCCTGAACTCTAATAAAAGGTTTCCTTTTTACCACACACACACTTTTAATGTCTCGCTTTTTACTGTTTGATTCACACCATAACATGCACTTTAACATTCCATCCATCATGAACGCAACTGATAAAAATTAAGCTCTATTGTGCTCTCTCTATTTTCAAAGTTCTACAACACATATAGGAATACTATGTATAGAATGTGTTCTTTCAAGTAGACATACTTGATAATCGATACACGCAAGCAATACTATGCCATGAAAAAAGTTTAGCGCAAGATCTTCCACACAGAATAATACATAACAACAAAACTAGCATAAGCTGGCAATCAAGTCTACTATTACAGTCATGAGAGAAGGCTTATCAGGCAAGAGATTTTTGCTTTGATGTTGTGGGAACTACTAGAACACTTTGGTCTAGACAAGAGTGGACAGCATGCAGGCCGGAATGGGGAAATGGTACTTGGGGAATATTTGCCTGATTATGATGAAAGATATGAATCTATCGTTGTTGCTATTATTATTGTTCTAGTGCTACATGTGATGGATAAACATCATTATCATCACAATCGCACTGCGCAAAATAGTAAAAAGTCAGTAGTGATAGAAGGGTAGAGGTAGAATATAAATATGGGGAAGCACTAAATCGCTTTTTATACTCTTCTCGGGCCAGGGCTACGACCTTAATACTTACTACAATTGAAAATGCATTCTGATGATATTTTTAAATGATGACAATGGTTTCTTCTTCAAGATTAAAATGAACACTATACTATGACTTTTAGGGCAGAGAACAGGAAACTTAATGAATATGACTTAGAAATTTAGAGGATATTCCGGGTTTTGTGCGTAAATCGAACTTTGGAACTTTATGCATAAAGCCTCGTTTTGCGTTGGTTTTTGCAGTGTTGCATGAACCATTCATGTGGAAAACTTATGAGCATTAGACGACGTCTAGTTGCTATCAGTTTGTTATCACAATTCCCCAAACGAAAACACACATTATTATGATTGTTTTCTCTGGAAATGAGTAACGCTAAAAATTATAGAGAGAATGGAGACATTCTCAAGTGTATTTACATTTTCCCGTTGTCTACACACATCTCTATTCTCATTTCAAATGCATACAATAATCATGCATTGTTCACGCTTTGTTGGAAAATGTGTGGTGCTGGCTGATGATTGTGATGACTGCAATATGTGAAAGAAACACGCATATATACCAAATTTTATTATTATAATAAACGTTTTTAAAAGAGTATACAAATAGCAAATTTATATTCATGATTTTAGTGATGATGAAGATGTGGAGATATAGAATAGATGGTATATACATTCATACATCGCAAGTTGCATTGTTACACCACGGTTGATCATGATGTCGGTGCGGTATGGTGTGGAAGAGGAAGTGAAATGAGACGGAGATGGATTTGCTATAACTAAATCTGAATGGAATATAGTTTATTCCTGTTCATCTATTCAGATGTTTGCGACCTAATCAACATATGAATATTACGATTTTAAATTACAAACGTGTTGTTGTGTTGTTGCTATTACTGTTGCAACGACATGCATTTAATCTAAAAGCTGTTAAATACAGCTTGTCATCTGCTGGAGAAGAGGAAGGAAGAGAATTTCGTGCTTCAAGGGAAACAGCAAGTACGAGAGGGAGACAATAAAACTTGTGAAACTACTTTGTTCTATCTAAATGACTGCGGTTGCTGTGTTGATACGTAATATGCGTACTGTGTACAAGGAAAAAGTAGATGTTAAGCGTAGACAAACAAGAGGAAGGAAGGAGCACACACATAGTGGTGGTGTCTGGGATCTTACAGCAAGAGAACCAGAACGTGTAGTAGATTTTCTGGTCGTATTGGACGGTGTGGACTAGTCCAGTGGGCTTTCGCATTCTCCTGAAATTTTACTAATGAGGAATATATATATGCATAATAAGTGTGTTTTATCCGTGAATATTATCCGAAATAGTAAAAGCACTTAAGATACAAGCGTATTCACACAAAAACTAGAGGAAGGGAAATGAATTTCACCAAATTAAATAGTCACATTAGCAAACATGGCATTTTCACAGTCAGTCCCTCGCCACACACTCTTCTGCTTTTTCTCCTCCACTGTTTATTTGACAAGGTTCACTTGCTTTCAGGCTTGTTTACTGTTTAGAGCAAGGATTCATTACCAAAATAAACTTGCGTGAGTGTGTGCGTATATTTTTTCTAACCAACTGGCATACAAGCATTCATTTTCCTTTTCTCTACAACTGCCACTTTTAATGATTACGAATGAGTATTTGACTATTCCCAGGGAAAGAAGTTTTTTAATCCAACAGCAAGCACAGTACCGGAAACGAGATTTATTTATTATAATATTAAATAGTTGAACAGCAAGTTCATTAGGGAAAAATTAACTCTGTCGGAAAACCAGAGAGAAAGTAGAAATCCATCCATCAGTTTTCCTTATTGTTTTTCTCCTACAAAATGTCATGTTCATTAATGCCAAAATGCCAGCATTGCGGAATGAGAGAATGAGAAAGTCTTGCGTTTTTAATAACGTTTTAGGGAGAAGGATTATAAAAAGTATGACAGAGTCGTAATGATAACTTGGAAGTGTAACTCGGGTTTTGTTTGGGTTGCCAGTTTGCGAGAAAAAGGGACACGCCAAGCGTTAGCATAACAGTGACAGCAAAACAACAACAAAAGAACAGCATGCCCCGGCAAACGACACACTTTTTTCGTTTCTGCTATACATGGAAAAGTTTGCTGAGCCTAATTCGTTGGCATAATATTACATTTTTCTACAGCATTGCATGGTCAAAGTCAAATTATGCGGAACTGGAGAAGGTTTTCATTTAGAAGTGGAAACGCAGTCAGAATATATGTTTATTTATAAATGCTCGCATGCTGGTTCCCGTTCCATTTTGAGCAAATCATGATAATGGTAGAGTAGAACCTACATTTTTATAAATTAACAGAAGGACAACTCAAATCAAGACTTAAGATACGTAGTGACTGGCTAACAGTGGGATCTGACACCAACACGCTGACTTTACTTCCCTCCATTTCATGCACACCACAAGTACAGTATATTTTAGCTCTCTAACCTGTAATCAAATCATACGCATTTCTCTTTTCGAGTGAATACCAACATAAATATATATCATTCATCTATATGACTGTACTGTTTATCAAAACTATTGTCAAATTATAACATTATAAACATGCGTTTGAAATTAAAGACCTGCAGGAGGTCTACAGTTTATATAAATGGTACTCGTATACATTTACCTACATATTGGTGTGTCATGAATATTAGTGTACTACGGAAATGCTCACACGCTAGAAAATATTTTAAAATGTTATTATTATTATTACAGAAACACATTACTGTAAACTGAGCATGTATTTATAATACACCTTACAGCCGTGAAATGAAGGTTACCTTTATATTACTTCACTGCCAAAGGGCAATCAGTCTTATTCATGCATAATATCATACATATTATTTTTTTTAATATAACGACAGGTTTGCTAGAGCCTGTACTATATGTCCACTGCGCTAGATATTCAAAACGTTCTATATATTTTGTATCAATCTTTATGCCTCAGACTGAATGGCAAGAGTTTTTATTTAGGACTACTAATGTATGACTTTTGCTGGTGCAGAAGTTGGTTGAAAGAGCAACTCAACTCTGGCTGGAGAACATTCATAGAAATACGATCTCGTGTAAAATGTCCTTCACTGTTAGTAATACAGTCCTCTTATCAGATACAACTACTACGATTATTAATCCTTTTCCCTTCTCTCACGGAAAAGGAGACCTAATAATCCCGTTCCTTTTTTGCTTGGCTGGCTGCATTTAGAGCTTTTCTCCTCGTTCTTCAACGAGTTGGTCTGTCGTCGGCACTTGAGTTGGAGTTTTTCCTCAACTCATTGCCATTGCCTTACCATATACTCTACTGGACTTCTCTCCCCTTTTCTTTTTGCTCAAGTAAGCAGCTCTAGTTCCATTCTCCACTCGAGCGGACTTTGCTTGCCCTATGGTGATCTAACACGCTTCAAGTAGAATTATATTGCTATTATGATTATTATGTAGGGCTTATATTTTATGTACTTTGTTAAGCCTCCAGTGAGGTGATCAAGATAATATGAAACGCTGCAGCTATACTATGCACTGCACTGGAATTTTCACATTCTCTGTTCTCAACTTTCCACTTGACGTGTTATATAATGGCTCCTGTTCTGGCTACATCAGTGACGAACAGGTATTTTAGAGTATACACAGGTATAACAACACTGCTGCTGTTTTTGACAAAATACCGGTCTGGTGTGGTTGTTTTGTATTAGCATGCTTCTCTCGACTCCGCTTCTACTACTCCCTCCCTATAAAAGTCAGTAAGCCAAGGTGACTGTCAGTCAGTGAAAGATTAGTGCTACGGTGTGTTCCAATAAGCTTTATCGCTTTGACTTTTTATACATTCCACCAACTTTGTAGATTATTGAGTTAGAGAGAGAATGAGGTAATAATAATAATAGCCGTTCTTCATTGTTGAGCACATTACGTCCGCCGCCACCACCATTCATAATGTTCAAGGCGAGAAGCGAGCAATTTTTATCAATATAGATCCTTTCATCCATAATGTAAAAATATAATCTTTCCACTGGCTTGTTCCATTTTTAGACAGCCCAATAATAAAAATATACGTTACAAACTTCACCATAATGCAAAGTAGTTTTCACAGAAAATACGTAAGCACACCAGAGAGGTCACCAATTTTTTGGCATTTTGAACTAACCGAAAAGCAAGATGAGAAAGGATGGAATGGACGAGAGCAAAATGAGCATAACTTGTTCCCAACAAATTTTCCTTTTTGACTTCATGACTTGGAGGAATGACTTTGCTGATTCTTTCAGAATACAAAAGAGAAAGGACTCACTCCTATGTGGTCTCTCTGGCACAGGATTTGCTCACACAAGGCGATATATACAGCTATGACTATGTATATGTACACAATTTATCTTGGGAACACGTCCTGTTCCCTCATGTAATAATGCTGACATCGAAGAAGCTAGCCGGAGCTTGAATAAACTTCTTCAAGTTTACTTGTGATAGATAATCATATATGAACTGTGTAAGGCAGCTTGTCTTACTTAAACCGTGATAATAATAATAACATTCATGTATGTATGTATATTATTTATAACTGAAAAAAGATAGGGAGATGCAAAATGCAATTTAAGCAAACAACCAGCAACCACCACCATCATCAAAGCACATAAAGCAGCATCAACATCGTCTACATTTTTTGCTACCTCCTGTGAATACTTAGGTATATAAGAGTACACAAACACACGTTCTTACATAAACTTTTACAGAGAGCAAGAGGAACTGATCTTTTTTTTGTACAGAAAATAGAAGCAGCAACATAAGATTCTGTGTGTATTTACTTTTACTGGTTATAATAGGCACCCTACTAAACTTTTCCCATTCTCGGTAATGTGCTCTATGCCAAGCTTTCATAAAATTTACTAAAGACTCCAGCCTAGCAATGAACAAGATGCATGCAAAAGTCCTCTCTTTGCTATGTATGTATTATTTCTCTTTTTGCTATTATTATCGTACTCCACCACACCACTATACTTGTATTTTGTGGTGCAGAGAGGTCTGAATTTTTTCGGTGAATCAGTATCCATGTACTTACGTATATTCTTTCATAATAAATTTCTAAATCGTCGTCCACTTCATGGTCGTGAAGTCAAACTAGTAAAAACTTAGCAGGGGCTTGGCTTAACTTTTTTGGAGAATCATCATCATCATATTGCCCGTTACTACACTCAAACTCAAACGTGTGAGCAGAGCATCAAACATTACCACAGTAGAATTTATTTATTGAACTGTTGTGTACTTACACTCTTGAAGGCTTTACACCACTCCTTTACGTAATGGAAAAGAAGCAGTGGAGGCAATGTTCGTGTTGGTGAGCGAAATGTTTTGTAATTCGAAGAGTGAAGTCCATCTTTCACTTTCGGGAAATTTCTCATACAACATCATCATGCATGCCTTGCTCCTCTCCACGGCTCTCTTATTCTTTTTCTGGTTATTATCTGTATCCTCGAACTTGTTCCTTTTGGCTGGTACATGTAAAAGAGAAATTGTAATAGAAGAGGATTTTGTAGGTAAAAGTTTATCGAATGCGAGATGGAATGATGTAGGGAAGCAGCAGTGTATATATATGCTTGATACTAATGATAGACCTCGGGATGCTCAAAGGGAGCGAAAGAGATGAAGGAGATACCCCGCATATTTTTGGGAAGCGACCGTGTGTCGGTCATTGTGAATTCAACTCGCGTCAACTATTGAATCATGATTGTATTGCACTTTGACGTGACATTTGCAGCGTCATTATATACATAGTTTCACATGATATGGTTGAAGTACTGCATTGGTAGTAGTAATAGTGAAGTAAAGACAACTATATGAGATATGAGAACTATGAGAACTACACGAGTAGACACTGAAAA
This sequence comes from Willowsia nigromaculata, assembly GCA_034700605.1. NCBI lineage: Eukaryota > Metazoa > Arthropoda > Collembola > Entomobryomorpha > Entomobryidae > Willowsia > Willowsia nigromaculata. Next base: position 23,420 of record JAQIXX010001755.1, on the reverse strand, counting down.
GCTTCTCCGTTCTCTTATTATTACCTACTACTAAAAGATACCTACAGAAAGGAGAATTATCAAAAGTTATATAATATGGCCTTTTATAGCAACGTCATGATCTTCATTATGATCAGCATCTTGTTCTTTTCCATCTTCATCAATATCGCTATTTATTATAAATGTACTCATTGGATGATGTGATGATACAACATACGGGGGAGTTGGTTGACTTTACGATGTGAGTGATTCGTTGAGCAAATCATATTATTCATTCCTTCTCGCCAATTGCAAAGTAATCTAATGTAAGTGAAGTAAAAAGAATGGGAAGCAAAGGAGAGGGGTCTCTCTGATGATGATATCAGGACTGACGACAAGGAGGACAGTGATTTTAAGACTTGTATATTTTCTCCACATCCCTATCACGCTGCATCAGCATACCGATATATTGTGATATTCATTCAGAGTTCCAATCTTGCGGCAGTATTGATGCACGAAGCAAAAGTAAAGTCATAGTCATGAGAATAAAAGCTCGTCTTAAGTACGTACATACTGAAAAACACACGCACACACATGTGAAAATTTCAGAAATCATCCATGCATCATAATATACCACTGCATACTTCGCAAAAGAAAACTGAGAACGAAGGACAACGAAGCATCATCTATCTTATTTCTCTTGTCTTGTCGTCTCACCCCTTCTTTCCAGCATGCACAAATTTTTTGATTGCGATAGTTTCAAATAAAAAAAATTATATCGTGTTAGTAGAGTTGGTGCGGTGATTTTATTCCTCTCCATCGTGGTATCCTTTTAAAATAACTTTACATACTTGCTTCATTCGTTCGATTCATTTCCGTTGCCTTTTCTTTTGGAGTTTCTGCTAAAACATTCCATTTTCCACATGAATTTCTCCGCAAGAACACAAGCAAACAAAGTAGGAAGTAGAAGAGGAACAAGAAAAGACGAATGAATGATGCTGATGATACACGCACGATATGATTTGTAAAGAGAATTGGGAATGTGAGGAGCTTATTTTTATTCATTCTTCACTCCACACACGATTCCCACTCACTCCGTTCTCTCCTCGACTTATTATTTTTCCAGACATTCTTTTGTTATTAAATGGAAGAGGAAGTTCTGGTAGCGTGAAAAGGCTGTAATAAGGAAGGAAGGATATTCTCAGGCAGACACAGAAAAGAATGAATTCACATCCCCCATCGCTGATGGTTCTGCTCATGGAATATTATTGCGAGATCAATTTCGCAGTAGGCATTGCTGCATTTGCATCACATCATCATTAGGATCGTAAAAATATATGAAATATTATTATGCGATGGAATTTTCAGCATTGCTGCTCTATTAAAATACAATATACACACAGCACAATGCAATGCACACGCCACAACACATAATATTAATAATAAATGCATGCAACTTTGCCATCATATATTCTGGGGTTAACTCTTTCAGCATACCAAATACCAATGTCAGCAAGCCAAACAGCCAAGCAAAAAAAACTTTTGTGTAGTAGAAGTCATCATGTCATTATCATATGAAGTCATGAGAATGCATAATCAATGACGACGACATCGCTTTTGTAGTTTTGAAGCTTTTACACGAGCAAAAAAAAAATGCTGCTCTTACTATATTGCTTTATAGCCACATTTCACGTACTTTGTCCTCTCCTGTTTTGTATGCACTGGCATCTAAACGACCATCTTTTACAAATTTCAAATTCTACTTTTTTCCAGAGTCACACCAGCACAAGATCGTTCTTTCATTTTACATCCTACAATGATGCATTCTCACATAATGTGCGCAATGTGAAAACAGCACACATCCAGTATTGTTCTCGTCTAGGGCATGTGATGTATGTGCCTAAAAACTATTCATCATCATAATAATTTAACTTGACTTCAGTCTTTTTTTTTACACCAGACAGCAACAAGCAAGAAAAACCTTAAATAACAATATTCTTTAAAAACAAATTGTTCTATGATGTAGTGACGCGGCCGGGATATTTTTGGCATTTTCTTCACGTTGTTGTACTTACGAATTTGTGTGGATATCAGTTCATTTTTTTGCTGCATTCATGGAGATGCGAGCATGTCGTTGATGGTTGTTTGTTACCTATGCTGCTATTCTATTGTGTAATCAGCCACCTTCTCAGACTCTGCACTCATCTGAAAGTATTTTATGCACACATATTACCTGATCATTATCATAGATCATCATAATATTATATATGTGCTCATCTGAAGAATAACATAAATATTAAACGACTACTATATGGTAATTGAGTATACATACCAGTCGACAGTCATCATGAAAGAGTATATAAATGCTTTTTTATTTCAGTTTTGCTCTCCATGATCTATTTTTGTCATGTAAGTAATTTCTGGTTCTTTTTGTGAACTCACTTGGTGCTAAAAAGGAAAGACAACAATTATGATTATGTATTCATATTACGTGAAGTCTGAGAATGTGAAGCGAAGAAGTAAAGCTGGTGAGCAACCACATACTTGCTGCCATATTGCCGCTGTTTCTGGTATTTCTAGAGCATGTACATACCAAATAATACTGTTCCGACGAAATGGAATCCCATAGCTTGATGTGAACAGAATAAATAATAAAATAATGCGACTGATGGAATTATTAGAGGTGGCAATGGAATTGTGTGTGGTGTACAGGTTCCATATAAGTTGTTTGAAAGTCACAATAACTCGCACTTGCACGTCACCTCTTTGTGAGTACAAAAGTGTGCGTGCATGTGTGTACATTCAGTCAGTCTCACTGACTTTTCCCGTGATTGTCACACAATGAGTACGATGAGTGTGATGCGTATTATGTTGTATGTGATATTATATTTGAGGTCCTTAGTGAATAGAAGATGTTGATGAAGTGCTGAAAGGTATATAAAAGACTGTACAATCCCATTGTCCTCACTAGGATCACAAAGTTCGGTTTTGTTGAGACAAGTTACTTTGCCTAACTTACAGTTCCTTTTTAGAGGTAAATGATGATAAAGATGATACTTGACACGATCGTTGACACTTGATACGTTTTCCTATAGAGCTTGTTCTTTGTGTTTCTGTGTCATCATCATAAGTTGCTGTATTGACTGCAGAAGCAAAAGTTGGCTTTGGGAGTGGGTTTTGAACTCTTGAAGAATTTACAATCAGGAGTCTGAATAGAAAGGAGAATGACAGCGAGAAGGAAAGTAAGAGGGTTGACGATATAGTTCTACGAAAGGAAAGGAGAAAAGACAATTTCAGGATTTTTCATATAAAAAAGAAGCTTACACAAAGTCGTCGCTCTCGTCTTCATCATCATCAGATTACTCTTAGGAATTGTTCGTGCTCCCACTCTACTGACAAGTCAACTTTGATCAATCAAAGATGGATGAACATGAGAATAGGATCACTATGCAGTATCTTATAGTTATAAATGTAGGAAAGGCTGCATAAATCTCTCTAGTATAGAAAACGAAATGACTGCTACTCTCTAGCATCTAGTCTGAGAAAAAAGCTATAAATCAAGCATCACTGAGTCTTTCTGTCTTTTTCCATATCTACTAATCGCTGACAACCTAAAAATAGCTTATGTATCATTCAATTGAACGCACTGTTCGTTCATGCTTCATGTAAATACATACAAGTAGTAGGTGCATTACGAATGATGTAATCAAACAGTGCTCATCTTCTCAAGAAAAAAATTAAAGGATGAATGAAACGGAGCAGAAACACAGAAGATAATTTGGTCCTCACATCACACGTTTTTTTTTGGTACGCTAATGTTGTCACGAGACCTCTCAGACCTTTCTCATTTATTTCCCACATGAGTTCTGTAAAGAAATGAGAAAAACAAGCATTTTTTACAGAACAGGGGAAGGAATGTGTGTCAAAAACACTTGAAGTAAAAATGCATAGCACAACATAACCCACGATAATGATGCACAATTGCAATGTTTCTGAATGTTCCAATTACTTCATGGAAGAGCATATAACCTTGATGTAAAGCTCGAGATAATTTCTTCCCCTGGAATGAACATTGTTTCACTATTTTTTGTGCTTCAACTCACTAACATCATCGCATATTCTGGAATGCGATGAGATGCCATGTCACATCATGATATCATTATACAACTTTGTCTCATTGAGCTTGAAATATGTATGAGAATTGAGCCTTGAGAGAAAAATAAAAGTGTGCAATATTATTATTACCTACATAACTTGAACGAATTTTTTCGGGTTCTTACCCTGGGAGGTATGTTCTTCATGTCATAAAAGACAATGATATGAAAATGCCTCACGTAATGATATTTTCTACGTTATTATGTATAATATGGTGCACAAAATGCACTTTTCTTTCACTGTAATCATCATTGCATGTGTTTTTACACATGCAATTTGGAAGAGGGAAACGAAAAAGGTTACCTTTAGGGGTCGGGTCGATTCACTTACTTTTTTCTCCTTTCTTTTTTCATTTCAAATTACATCCATGTCGTGTCTTTTAGAGTGTCGCCTTCTTTTTTTGTGGTTCCCGAGAAGAAAGAAAAGCACGGAAGTAGACTCTTATCTTGTAAATAAACCCTTGTAAGTAAATTAAGTTAAAAATTACTATCCCCTTCTGCTCTTGTTATTGTGCTACTCTTCTTCTCCATGCAAAAGCTCGTTGATGGGTTTTGGCCTTTTCTCCCCTTCCCTGCTGATATGGTGTTGCGGTGCTACTGTTTCAAAACTCATGTCGTGCGATACCATCCAAATAACTTTTCCTTGCATGCATTCATGTAGTGTCTCCAATGGCACTCCTCAGAGATAGTTCAATTTTTCCGTGATTCCCCTTCCCTCTTCCTCGCTCCTTGCATTTTCTCTTTGGAAAAAAATTCTTTTGGGTTCTCCGCACTCATCAAGGAAGGAAAGGGAAAGAGGACGACACAACAAAGACAACGATGAATTTCCTAATTCACTTCATGATCCTGAACAACAACGACAATAGCACGGCCCAAGTTGTTCCTTCTTCCAGTTGTAACTGTACCATCATCTTTATCATCATCATCAGTTTGACGGCAATGGCATTACACATCCTTTTTTCCAATGTCATAGTCATGTCACATTGAAACTGAAGCATGGAGGAGTTGAGGAGCAGAGAGGCAGCAACAAGAAGACCAGCGAGCACACTTTTTTTTTTGCTCTTTTTGTCTTGCCATTGTCGCATCTCCCCATTCTCAAAGTCTCTCTACTCATCATAGGCCACCAACACCAACAAACACCCTCGCTTGCTCGCACTTGTCTCGCTCTGTCTCATTTTTAGACTGCGTGGAACAACAGTTGAAATTAGTAAATTTACTCACATTTCACAAGGCTCTCCTGTCAGCTTTTATGTCAGCAGAGTTAATGTACATTTGGAGTGACAGTTGCGCTCATACTTTAAATTGGCTACGTTGTATTATATATACCACAACATTAATACTGATTACCTATTAGGTATATATGTTCATGTTCTACGTTATTTTTGGATATAATAATGTCAATGAGACTCAAATTAGTTTTTCTGTGAATGGGTTCCATATATTTTCAGCACATCTCCTTCCTCCTATTTTTAACGAGCATATGCTTTCTTGGCATTATTGTCATCATTATCTTCATATCATTCAGCCGAGATTTACTTTTTTATACTTTTACGGAAACGATTTAATCAGCTCATATGTTTAAGCTATAAATACAGACGTGGGCCCTCGTAAAAATAACAATAATAACCATAAATCCAACCAAAGTATTTTTTCCACCCAAATATCCTTTCAAACTAGTGCACACGTTTATATATCGCACATTTAAAGTGTCAACAAATAAATAGTAAATTACGAATTTCTTTCATTGGAGAACCACCAAACTACCCATTTTTCCCATAGAATATATTACCTAAAAACGTTAAAGAAAATGCCATTAAAGCCTGTCCAAAAAATTTGTAATAAATACAATAATAACAAAGCAAAGAATGGTGGAAGGCATGATGCCATAACACATTATTACAAAGCCTTAAAATAAGTTTCCAAACAATACACCCGAAAAGGGAAGAATTCAGCAGGAGTAGAGCCTGCACTGTAGACCAATAGAAAACCTCGATGGGCAATTCCAAAACTAGATAAAATATTACTTCATAACTTTGAGCCAGTGTTTTATGTTATTGTGCATTACACCAGCCAATTTCATGTCAAAAAGTGGCTGGTGTGCTATTCAGCTTCAGTTACTTGGGCTCATGGAGTAATAAAAATGAGTTTGTAGGGTGTAGGGTAAGCGTATATACAAAACCGAAAATGTTATTGTCTCGCTTTCTTCCCTGTATAGTAGCATCAGTATGTTTGCAACCGTTCTCTGGCTGTCTGGCTGAGTCCATTGTGCCCCAAAAATGATTGTATACTTTATATGCGTGTAGTGAAAATGTGGTTTGGTTTCACCAGTCAAGCAAAAAGCAAGCGGACCATTGTAATTGTAGACGACAACGCAAACATAGACGACATGATGACGACGATGATGAAGTTGGTATCAAATATCACTTTTCTTTACCTTTACTGCTGCTGTACTAGATGCATAGTTTTTTTTCGTAGAAGTACATTGAACTAAACATATAGATCTTTATTATGGTAGAAAGCCTGCTGGTTTTTTTTAACCATATCACCACCACACATTTGCTGCATTGCAACAAGATATAATAATGAGTTTAGATGTTTGCAGCTATTTACCAGATTGGATTAGCAACCCAACTGTTACTGTTCCACGAGGAGAACATATTAATATATTTTATGCCTAAAAGAAACTTTACTCTTACCGTTCTGTATAAAATACGATATAGATAGCATGGGCAAGCTTTTTACGTTAAGCAAACAAGAGTTTATTTTTGTCTTTTTCCAACAAACCAAATATACTAATGTGAAAGCCTAGTTTTCTTTTTTTTTTCTTTTTCTTCAAGAGGCATTTCTTTTCTCTACAAAGTGTTTTGACTGCGGTCAGTCCAACTTTAGTCTATCCAATTTCGTTCAAGAAGTTTGTGACTTCCAGTATCTGTTTTTGTAACCTTCTTTTTTATTTAATAAATAGTTCAGTTGAGTTCGCATTGCCGATCTGGTTTGCTCAATTATTTATCATACAGTACTCTATACTTCTTGTAGTGTGCAATAGTTGATATCACCCAGTCTATGTCTACGTCTAAAAGTCCACAAAACTGATGTCACATCTCACTCAATATTTTTTTGGAAGTGATTATGATGATAACAATAATATTATGACCTATCAGCATGACATACGGCAATAGGTAACTTTTTTATTATGTGCAACAACAATAATATAATGTTGCACACAAAACATGCTGCATGTATTTGGTTACATTTTTATTATCCATAAACATCAGAAGCCACACAGTACAGTCTTTCTTTTTCTTTATGAATGTATTGTAATTGTTTTCCCAGACTGTCAACTTTCTATATGCTGCATTTTGTGAGAGAAAAAGTTGGCGAAATAATTGAAGTAATGACAGTCCATACTCTCAATTTACTCGTAATTTTGTTGCGTGTATATGAAAAAATGTATTTAGATAGAATATTGTGTGTGGAGTGTGTGTACGTCGATACAATGCGGGCTCGTAATTTTTGCCGGTCTGATCGTGTCGTGGTGATCGGCCTTCCTGATGTTGTTGTTATTACATTATTGTTCTCGTCATCACTACCCTCATAAATATAAGCATAACTTTTTTCGGTTCTGTCCAAAAATAACATTAGGAAGAGGGTATGAACGAAAAAAGGAAAAGTTACTCAGCCCAAAATTATCTGACAGTATATTCTATGATACTGGAAAAAGTGGTCGCACAGCATATTACTCGGGGAATGACAACATTTTCAGGGGATTTATTAAGTCCAGAGAGACCACTCTGGACAGTAATGTTCATCTACCAGGTAGGTTGTAAACCCACGACAACATAAAAATACAGCATTTTCTGTCTGCCACTGTCATCATAGGCAGCAATCGTAGAAAACAAGCGCCTTTTACATAACAACTATGCATACAATATTGATGTATGAAAAGGCGAATGGACTCAAACACTACCTACCAATATAACATTTCTGAAGCCTGGCCATTGTTGTTACTACTCCTGTAAAAGCAAAAATAAGGGGAAATGTATGTATGAATACAGCGAGCAATTGTATTTCTTTCTCTACATGCAAACTCCTTTACAGAGTGACTCATTTTCTCTTGAAAGAGAGAAGAATGGAAAAACCCATATTGATCCCTTTTTTCACAACAGAAAACTTTCACAAACCCGCCAGGCAGGGGATCACTACCACACCGTCCATAATACCACTTTCCGCACACAACTGGTAGCAATGTCGGTGCTTTACTCTTGTGTACCTTCACTACTTTCTGTTCCGCATCATGCCATATAATTGAAAAGAAAATTGTTATAAAAGTTTAAGATATACAAGCCAACTGAATATTTGTATTATGCACGAATCACGTTCTTGTGTACACTGGTCTAAAAAAGGAAACAACCTAACCTACTACAACATATATTTTTCTTTCATTCCAAAGCTTGCGTTCTGCACACGTACACATCAACATTGCTGAGCACATTATATTATCAGATATTACTAGAGTCTACTGTTGTACACGATATACTCTATTTTTGCTAGCACGAGAACCGTAATGATGATTGTGCGGTATAGTTAAAGCGTGTGTCCTGTCAAATGTCTTGTCTGGATACCTATGCAAATCGAGAATTTAGAAACGTATTTGCGAGACTCATCCCGGTAAACCCGGTTATTTACTCACCCCAATACTGTATCTTGATGGAACCTTATTATGCACACATGTCTACGTAAAAAAGCCGGTAAAAGTTTTTGACGTTTGCATGCATGAATTGGACTTATACAGTGAGTGGTGTTATTGTAGTGATGGACTTGCATGTGTCTACGCTACGATTATCCAAGTCAGTCCATCTACCGCATACACACACTTTACACATGTTTGCTCACATGCATAGAGAAAACCTGATTGTTCACATGAGCTAGTAGCTAGTGTTATTGTGCAATTAAAATATAAAAGGGAAACGCTTTTTGCTGTAGCATGGACTATTAGTACCTTAACCTGTGCTGAAAACTTGTTGGTTTTAGCTGGTATTGAGTAATGCCTGTTTGCTTTGTCCACAACTCCAATCCAACCATCATTAGAAATGCTGAACTTTCTTTCTGTATCACTCCACTCTCGTGCTCCAAAATATTTTTCTATTTTTTAGACTACTGAATATTTAATTGGGGAGAGTAACCTTATTGGAAAGCAATTCCAGTAATCTGACGGATTGATGTTGCTTTATAATTCATAACGGTGGGTGTTTCTAATGGGTATAGTCTAATGCTTAATTTTAGGCATATCAATTGCACACGACACACAAACTTAATGGAAATGACTAAGTTTTTGAACATTTCAAAAGGATAAATGAAGTAGCACGTAGGTTGGTGTGTTGCGCATTTAGGTACATAAATCATTTCTGCAGTGAATGCCACGAAGTAAGCCTACGTGAATTTTAAAGTTTGCTCACTGCTGAGCTTAAATGATTACTGCCCATGGCCCACAGCAGGAATAAAACAACCAAAATGAACTTCACATTCAATTTTACTTTCCATTTCCTTTTCACGATCAGAAAATTGTAAAGATCTCTTTCAGTATACATAAAAGGCAGGTTCCTGTCATGGATGTCATGTAATAATCTGCCTCTGGATATTTATCATAAAAGTGAAACCGGGTTTTTCGCATTGTTACACATACAACGTTACAGTCATATGTGCGCATTGGTTTCATGATTCTCATGTCTTTCACTTTCTTGTCATTTGTGACAATATGGCAAGTTTCAATTTAACAACTTTCCCCTTTTTCGAACTGGATTGGCGTCATAACGAATACCATGCCTTTCATGCCTCCCAGTTGCAGTTTCACAAAACAAGCGTAATAAGTATTTAGGCATGTGTGCTTTTTATATTCATCCAGATAAAAGTTTTCTACTTTCAAAATGTTTTTGGCTGTTACATCTGCTGTGAAACGTATATTGCAACTTAATAAAGCGCAAGATGAACGAAAATAAAAACGAATTAATTTTTTGAAGTTCCAACCTCCTACTTGTTCCACAACGGCTTGTGTTCTCCTAGGGCGAAAAATATTCTTGTCAAATGTGTCTTCCTGCACACTATGTCTTCATTGTTCAACAATGTTGTAGATAAATACATGTTTTTCTTCCTTTTATCTAACTAAATTCTGATTTCATTTCTTTAAAAAGTTTTTTTTTTTTTCATTTTAAGATATGCACCATCTTTAATGTTTGTATGCTTGCTTTCCTTTATTGTGACATCATTTTTATACATGATACGTCCGGTACTGTTTCCTTAATATGAATTTAAGAACACTTTTAAGACCTGGAAGAAAAGTTGTATACTTTCTTTTTTTGTGTGAATCTCAACATACTGATGCGCTTGAAACTTGATTTCCTCCATTCGTTTTGCCGGTTATTTGCAAATGTAGTAAAACGAGAGCGTGCATGATACTGTAACAAACATGTTTCATGCGATATAATAATATGCTTATTTATATGTTTCATGCTTACAATGTTACATCACATGTTTATGTTTTTAGTATTTTCCCAGGATTATAAGTTTCATTCAATTCATTTTCAAAATAATATTATTTTTGTCTGGTTATGTCTGCCATGGCTTGCTCCACGACATTTAAATAAGGTACCATGTGCAACACTCCATCTACAAAGAATAATATATCCTTTTGAAGTCAGATACGGCTTCAGGGCTCATAACATTTTATGTCTTTACTTTTTCCGTCGGCTGTTTCAGAAACTCGTAAAGAGACAAAGTTATGTGCAAGCTAAACTGGCGAAATGCATTTGTTCCAAAAAATAACTACAAGATTGGACGGCAGTCTAGCATAAGACTTTGCTAAAGTTTTATAGAAATATTAGAGGAAAAGTAGAAATAGAAAACACAACATGACACTTTTTACAGTTGTAAAAATGTGGTATGAAGTGCTACGTTGGCATTAACAGGGGCAGCAGGGGTTACTTAAAGGAAAAACTTGTGCAGCGTATCGTGTACTTCACTGTGAGTGGTGGAATGGTGACGTAATCATGCAGTAAATTTATTATGAAGAAGACTAAAAAGGAGCATTAAACTGGATCTGGAAATTCTTACATTTTTCCCTGATACTCAGTTTAAAAAGTCTGAAAATGGCTACCCGGAAAAATTTATGAAAATGAAATTTCCTATCCCTGAAATCTGGCCAACCGGAGTAAGAATTTCCATGTCTACATTTAAACTACGTGTGGTATATGTAACCTTAAAATGTAAGCATGTTTGTACGTAACATGCATAATTTACAAGTGCAAAATGTTTTATGCATCATGGGTGCACTAGTTTTTAAGAGACATTACGGTATGCCATGCCATAGTAAATCAAAAATGCTGCCAAAAAAGTCAAGTGTTAATTTTCTGAATGGTAAATGGAAGATAGATGATGTTCAGATTCGTGCAGCATTGACTGTCATTTTTAAGCGAAAAGGATGTCTGTTTATAGCGAAAAAGCTTGTTTTATGGCAGTGTGTCGAAGTTTTATATGACACTCGGTGTTTCGATCTTTTCCCCAAAACTGATAAGAAATATTTTTTACATGCATAATTTTAACAAATTTTATTTCAGCATTTTAGTAAAACGTGGTATTAAATAACTGATGTTTAACTAGGAGTGTTGTCAGTACTTACAATCATTACGTATTACGTAAACTCGATACAAGATTTGATATTGAAAATTCGAAATAAACTGTGACATACTGTGACAAAGGCAATATAAGTTGCAACTCTTTCTACTACACAAAACTGCATAATAAGCATCAAAGAAAATCTTTAAAATATTACAGACACTGTTTTATTTATGAAAAATCCACCAACACTAACGTGGTTGAATTCTAAACGGATAATTTCATGCAACAAATCATTTTTCATTACGAAACCGTCGAAACCCCTACGCGAGCGTTAAAAAGTTATGTGATAAAGGGAGCACGACGCTGTGAGTGAAAGTATGAAATATTGCATGCCACGAGTTTGTAAGACGATTCAATGCGTTATACATAATTTTCTTTCTCAACATTATTATCACAGTGTAGTCGTATTACAAGTATCCTACATTTCAAATTGTTTTACCAGCTATTTCAGTGCGAAATGGGTATTACAACAACAAATATGATTTACATGAAAGATCTGTCTGACTGAGTTTCTTGAAGAAGAAATCTGTGAACATAGTGTACACGCATACTATCATGTTTCTTCAACTTCTGTTGGATAATGGATTTTCCAGGAAGCAGTCTGACTATCAGGACAAGGCAGGACAATGTTCATTCGTTCCTGATTTGACAAGTTTAGCTGCATAATGCTGATTGTTTATTTTTAGAGTGCAAAGCTTATTATATCGTCCACAGTCCAAAGTTTTAGTTTCCGTATATAACTGGGATAGCTTCAAAATGTAATGTATATTCAGTAACAACAAATACCTAGTTTGCGTACTTTCTTGTGTCAGCAAGTAGCGTAGTAGAGGACATTTTTAGATTGCTCTTTCCAAGAATGTACGCTCCAGAAACATCCCAGCCAGTTATTAAACTGGAAAATTAAAAGAACATAAGTAATTAAGCTGTACTGTGGTTATCACATAGTCCAAGTAGCCCAAATGGACGAAAATTGACATAATTAAAAGTCTGAGTCATCCTTTTTACCATGAAACAAGTCTCAACAAAAACAGTCAAGTTCGTGTCCAAATTTGAGAACTGGAGAAAAAAAATTATCACTGGGTTGCTGTCTTTCTGTTTGTTATGATGATAGTTGTTATTGTCATTATTTTATGATTCAGGAGAAAGGGAACGCCTAAAAAGAGACAAAAAAGAACAAGCATACATAGGAAGGGGGCGATCCATTTTCATTATTTTCTTGGAAACTGTTCCGCTGAAAACGAGAAGTGGCACGAGTCATGCCCTACTATCCATATCATATCACACGATATTTTTGCTATGCTTGTCAAGCCATCATTCCATCAAAACGTTTACGTACAAGTTCAAAATTTGGGCTTACTGCTGGTTTCAACAAAAATATAAGGCGGTGGCACATGGCTGTGGTAAGAATATTCGATGCAATAGGTGTCAAGTTTCCAGCTCCGAAACAAAACGTATAAACTTACTACAAAGATGTTAGAAACCCATATTGTTATTAAGAACGCATTTTTCGGCTAACCGTAGTCCACCCGTCCTGATCATTTATTATTTTGGCATGTCTTCTCAAAACATGATCAATATCGAACGGTTAGATTTTTGTCAATATCTAGCAATTCACAGAAATACAAGAGGTAAAAGTTTTTCAATTTCAACTTTTGCTGAGAACTCTTGGGCATAACTGGGGACGCACCACGCACCCATACTTTTCTGTCTGCATTGAGAAGGAATGCCAATGTCAACTATGTGAACATGTTTTAGTTAGTTTAGTGAAAATGGTAATACAGTAATTCCAATAAATACCAAACAGGCTATACAAAACTAAATACGCAAAACATTTTGCCGTCAATTATGCATATTTGATTAGACATTTTCCATCAACACTGTCCACGTCATTTACCTTGCGTCATATTTAAATTCACTTGCTTTTGAGTACTTGCAATTGCTTCTGCAGTAATTACGATTCCAACGATAAAAACAGTTGTCATTTGTGTCACATCTTTGGGTTTTAAAAAGTAAGCATTTCTTTCCGCTCTCATTCCTGCACGATGGCTAAATCGATGAAAAAGCCGCTATTCTAGCGAAAACTGATCCAAACATGGTATTGTTTGGCAATTTGTATCTTTTTAAAGTGATACTTAATGTAAAATGTCGAAGAGCACACGCTTGGCGAATTGACCCCTTTTTCAACTGTCAGTCACGTTTCCTTTTAACCCTACAACATCCTTTATATATCTTTGCCTGCCGGTATACATGTTATTGAAATTTTGTACATTCAAAGAGTGACATAATACAAAGCTTACTACCACTTCCACAATCATCATCATAAGTGGGGTAGTACGAGCGACTGCCCATCCATTCTTATCTATCTACCTAGGTCTCTTCTACAAACACTAAGTATTACAGTGAAGCATTTCCTTAATGGATCATGTCAAGATGTCTGGTAGGGTACCATCTCTCCGTCACGACTACCATTTGCGTTATTTACTTCCACTCTGAAAATAGACCATCGGATAGAAAATAGAGAGAGCGTGAAGAGAAAGATAGCGTAGGAGAGAGCAAAAAAATAACCTGATTTTTTCCTATAAAAAATAAGTAGGAAATCGTTAGACTGGAGCTGAAGTGTTGAGAAGTTCCTATCTGTATATCCCGTGTTTATGATGCATTATGTACTTTGGGTTTCTGTTGTTGACGAAAAAGGAAGAAAGAGGAGATGACGACGATGAAAGTGCTCTCCTCATGGTCAGTTTTCCCTGCTTTCATATCAAGTGACCTATGTGCTAAAAAAATTTCTAATGATATATCTTATATATCAAAACATTCAGGGTAAGCAAAGCCACATCGGCACCCGATCCATCTAAGTTCCACTCCAAGCCACTTCTCCTTGTTGTATAAATACACGAAAGTACAATTTACGCATTTTTGTGCGGCACTTCAGCAGCAAATACTGCATGGATACCTAAAAGTGTACCATTTTAGCCTTTCTCTCACCAGAAACTCATCAATAATGCATGAAAAAGCTTTTGCACAAACGCGGATACTGAGAAATGTATGGTGTATCGAGCAAGTTATTTATCGAAATGGGTAGCTTAATATACAGCATAGATGCTTGTACATACCTAGTTTCCAACGACTTATCCGATCATGCACCAATCTATCTCTCTTTTCAATAAAGAGTACGCTGTACACTGTACTGCTTCTCAATTTTACTTTTTTTCACTTTCATCTTTCTAAAGTATATGGGTCTGTTTCGAGATGTTCTACGTGAAAGGGTTTTGAAAAGTTAATAGAATCAATGGCTTTCTCTTGTCACATGAACGAACGGCTTTTATTTACTATGATGGTGCACAAACACAAAACACAACACATGCATTTTTATACAGTATTCATTCACTGTTTTCGCTACAAACATACTACTCATATTTCCATTACTGCCATTCATACATTTGGTATATTTTTAAAATCTCAAATGCAAATAACTTGCAGTATTTGCCATTTCAGAAAGTTATTTATTTTGCTTCCACTATTGTTTACTTAATTATTTTTCCTTCCAAGTTGCAGTTTTCCTCATTTGTTTGTAGGTTAAAGATACAAGTTAAAATCATTTTGAGCTGTTTTTTTGAGGATCAATGTTTCGTTAATAAAAGGGAGATGAGGGATTACAATTATCTCTTGCAGAATTTGTCATTACGTGGTTTAAGTAATTCATCCTGTGAGTGCCAAGTAAAAAATAAATTAGGAGTAGTTCGTTGTTAAAAAAAAGAACTGAATGCTAACCACTAGGTAGCACCAACAACTTATTATTAGGTCGATTGTCTTTATGCAGATCTTGAAATGTACAAACAGAGACAATGGTCTATGCTGCCAGCATCACTGCATGCGTTTTTTCATTGTACGCATTGTAAATATTGCTGATCTCCTCAGCTATTTCCGTATATTGTAAGTAGAATGCCATTATAATCAGTGAAAAGCTGCTGAAATGCTGATGAAAGCCAAAAACCATCAAGTGCAAAAGTAAGTACTTTGAATAATGGAGTCTAAAATACTGTAAATGGCTCTTCACCAACATCCAGCCCATAACTAGGCATTTTACGTAGTTCTACGATTCCAGTCATGCAAAAAAGAAAGAAACTAGTAAGTGCTGTATAATAAATGGCACATTTTTTGTTACTCTCCTTTTGCTTTGTTAGTCTGGATGAGTGGCCTAAAAACCGACGATCGTGGTGGCAGAGTATTATGGCTTTGGTAGTGAAGATATTATTTATTAAAACGAGGTTGATGATGAGAAGGATGAGTCTCAATTCAATCTTGTATTATAACAACAATTTTGCGAACAATAACACATTAGTACCTATGATGCAGTCGTCTTATGGCAGAAAATAAAACTTGCAAATTGAACATACTATATGAAACAGCATATTTATGCATATAAATATTTTGCTCAGCATTATATTTTCATTACGTACAAAAGAAACTGTATGAGTATAAGAAAATATAATATATTGTTAGCAAATTTGAAAGAAACCCAAGAATCATTTCAATGTCTTTTCTCCATCTCTTGTTTTATGTTGTTCAATTACTTTTGGAACCTAACCCTTCCCTGCTTCTGATGTTAAATCGCAATATTTCGAAATGACAATACATTATTGTATACATTCTCTTAACTATAATAACACATTTTATAAATACAGTCCATTCTGAGTTTCAATGATTTTAGCATTCTGTTGTTTTGTGAAAATGTTTATTCATAAAGCTTGGGCCAAGACAGTCTCTGAGTTCCCAAGCACCACGAAGCAAACTCTGTTCGCACAATGCATTCAAAAGATTACAATGCGGTCCGATTTGTAAAGAGCCATTAAAACCTCTCCACTTGAGAATTAATGATGACCTCCGAGTTATATTATGCAGTGGATGCTAAATGGTTTGAAGTTTTGTTGAAATAGATACTAGAGAATTATATTGTGCACACTGCAATCTTGCTGTGACTTATGGGAATACATTACGCATCACATTAACCAGACAAAGTATTAGAACCAGGCCAAACTATGAAGAAAAAGGCCTGAGCTGAAGATTATAATTATGATATTAAGAAACGCTGCTGTTTAAAGAAGACCAATGATGATTATGGTGCAGAGAAGAAAGCCATTAAAATATTATATGAGTTGCTACACAAACATGCCTACATTGTCAAGTTGTAAATGCAGGCAACAAAAGCCACTCTCAAGAATCAACGCTCAAAATAAGTCATCTTTAGCAGCGAACGCTAGCAATAGAAAACGTTAACATTCACTTGGTCAAATAATGTGTTATATATTTTGATGTTGTTCCTCTGCAAAGAGTTAAACCCTATACTATAACCTAAAGTGTGTAAATACTTATCCAAGCTCTGCTTAACTCTTGTCAATAGTTCCACGTATAGAAGTATATAATCTTCATCGCATCTATTCAATTCAGCGTAGTATTTTAGTTAAGAAGAACCCATTGTATCAACAACTGCCACTACATAACACAACAAAACCACACAAGTGAGCGCTCTTTGGTTCTGCCTGATGATGATGATGATGACTCGCTATGAACTTTAAGTAATGGCACTTAAAGTAAAAGTTTCAGCTATTTATTAATTCTAACAGACAAAAGGAGTTGCAAGTTTTGTGCTGCATTTAATAAATATTAGATTTTACATTTCCCTTTTCTTCACTTCAAAAGAATGAATGTATTTGAAGAATAATTTTCTCAGTTATGTATGAACCATTCAGCAGATATAAATAAATAGATGGACATTCTTAATACATGAGTTCATCAGAAAATTATGTGTCTGGTGTTGCTTGTGTGTGGCTTTGGCCGACTGCTTGATAGAAAATGAAATACTGCAGATGCGGCGACAGAGAGTGAGAGTGTTTAGGAATCTGTGCACCACAGGAAAGTGGAAGAATTAAAATGAATAGATCGTTGCAGGAGCTCAACTCACATATTTTGAGTGAGAGGGAAGCTTTTAAAAAAGTAGATTAAGCAAGTGAACATTGAGCTCTCCCTCATATTATCAAGAAGTGAATATTAGAGTACGTTCTCGTCAACTGAAGCAACCTTTGCAAGTATCAAATAAATACCCTATTGGATAAACCTTGTCTGTGACTTGGGATTTTCAATGGATGGTTGTACTGGCTTAAAATTCCTAAAGGACAAAAAAAGACAAGGAGAGATATGATGTGATGGATGCATGTATTGCTATCACCATCATTTACAGTTGTAAATTGGGGATAGATGGTCGCACTTTATGTCAGCGAGTAAGTCATAATGATAGTGACAGACATTATGATTCATATAAGCAACAGCATTCGTACAAAATATCACGCCAAGACTATTCATCAGGCTAAACATCAAACAGACCTTCGTTCTCCTTCAAACTATCGTTTTGGACCTTAAGCTTTTTTCCTGCCATCCATCCATCCGTCTACTCAACCAGAAAACCAGTCATAACTTATATCGCATTCCAAAAAGCTACAGTAAATGTGTCTGGTTGATATGCCTCTGGAAGAAAGATAGGAAGAATACCGTTGAGAGAGATTAGAGCTACTAGGAAACTTGGGGCTCTAGTTTGTAGTTGTAAGTAAACTTCTGCTCTTCTGCTTCAATTGCTGCTGGTTCTCCTGATTATGAAATGATACTTCCAAAGGAGTATACTACTGGCCTACTTAAACTTTGACCCTTGGCATTTTCTCGTACAGTTCTATCGTCAGCTATACCGCAACTATTACAATAATTCTATAAAAGCTCCAGATAAAATATCACGCTGAGTACTCTTCTCTGTACTTCCTTTTTTGCTGCATGTCATCTTGAGGAAATGAATGACACCATCCTTCCTATTTCGCTGGTGTGACATTAGAAGCTACAATATTGTTATGATTGTTTTGAAAGGCGCAAACAAACAAACGTTTTCCAGTCTAGTGTTATCGACTTGAGATAATTTTAAGGAAAATCGGAAATGAGCACTGTTCTCGTGATATAGTGATTACCTATATAGAGTAAAACAAAACCTTTAACAAACTTATCTACTGCATTTTTACAACAATCACCTTTTGTCTGTATTTGAATAGCTCAAATAGTTGAACTAGTTGAAGTACCTTGTACTTTGCTCTCAAATGAATAATGGATATTGTTATCATGAATTGTGTGTTGTTTTTATATACAATTTTCATTGTATAGGTATATATAAAAGTAGGTAGGATGGCATTTAATACCTCTCACTATATGTATGTGTAATGAAAAATCTGCAATGGGAAAAGATGCGGAAAATGCAAGTTGTATGGATATTAAATATATTTTGCCGACAGTGTTGACGTTAATGATGATGGTGTGTCCTGGTGTTGCTGAATGAGATAATGAAAAACAAGATAGAAAATGTATAAGCTGCTCTGAATTGTTTTGTTGTCTCTCCTTCCCGACATTCCGCTCTGATTTACTGATTCGTGATGACAAAAACGTATTATTACACGAAAAATAAGTGATATACAATATAAACTATGCATACACCACATTTTCTGTAGAAGTGCATTTTATATTACATGCAGCGGCCCAAGGATAAAATGCTTTCCCATTTTTCTCCGCCATTTTAAGTACATGACATAATGGTTGTTCCAAACCCAGATTTTTTGGCACTTTATACATACTATCATTACCAGTGGGGTGCATATAAAGAGCAAAAAACACTTTGTATTGGATAACATGCGGCATAATATATAATCCATGAATTCTGCATATAAGGCTTAAAATTTCTTAAGAAGGAGAAAAGTAGAAAACACTTAAAATTGTTTTCGCTTTTTGACTTTTAAGAAAAATCCCCTTGTCTTGTACTGCACATGCATTGTTGTTTGGCTGCTGGTGAAATCTGTCATTGTCTAATCTAAATGAGTCCAGACATTAAAAAGGGGAGATGAACATGGAGGAAAAAACACTATGTTACTGGGTGTAGATGAGTATGTCGTGCACAGGAGGGAAATGGGCTGAAAGTTGTTATAAAGGGCAAAAGAGCAACCGTGAGGGAAACGAAGAAAAAAATTAAGAAAGAATAAGACAAACAAGCAGAGAGGGAGATGAGCACGAGCTAAAAGAAGAAGCTCTTTTATAGGTATACCTTCTAGAATGAGGCAACCATCATCACTTTTCTTTTTTTGGTTGCTTTATATGAAATTATCTTTGCTAGAGTGGAACTTCCAGATTTTTTGACTTGAGCTCTAATAACAACACTCGTTTATTTCCTTCTCCTTAAATTCCTTTTTGTACTCGTTTTTACCAAAATGATAAAGTGGTAGTGGAGCAGAGGAAGGAAGGAACGGCAGGAGAAAAAATCGGGAACGGGAAAGGATATGGATAGATGGGAAGCAGGCGGGCGGGAATAAAGTAAAATGTAAAAAGTGTAAAGGCAAGAAGGCACACACATGCATTCAACAAAGAAAGGACGGGTTTTTTTCCTGAGATTTTTTCCTTTTCTTTCTCGAGTTATTTTAGTGGGGGAAATACCAGATGTTTGAAATGGAAACTGTTACCGTTTATAGTAGAATGAAATTGCATCTTCCTCCTGAAGAAAGGCAAGAAAACGGAGAGGGATGAGGTAATACTTGCAATAGAAGGAAGAATATTATGTAAGAATAATCCGGCATAACAAACCATAACACAATATTCTTCTGACGACACAAATGGTCCACTCTCGACTACTTACATATCATCACTATCAGGTATACCTCGTGCCGTTGTTCAATCTTCTTGTATAAAAATGAAAGAAGTAGGCAATATTATGAAATGGGAAGTAAAACTATGTTTGATGATTTTGCTTTGTGTGAAATGGCTATCAACAATGCTCCTGCTACACCACCAGTCAAAAAGTAAAACCGAAAGGGTGAAGTGAAGACAGAAGTAAAGAGGTATACATGCACCTATAAAGCTTTTGTGCTGTGCGTAGTGCAACACGAAAGTCAATTTCGTGAACAAGCAAGCCTCATCGTCATCATCACCATCTGCATCATCGGGTAGTGAAGTAGTGATGTGGTGCAAGTGTTTTGTTTTGTGTATGGATGAGAGAATATTTGGGAATGAATGAGCTTGTAAGCTATTTTGAATATAATGGGTACATTTACTTTGGGAGAAGCAAATAGGTGCATATTTTACTCTGATTTTTTTCCATTTGGTATAGTGATGTGGTGAATGTGGCGGATTTTAATATATGATGCATTGGATGATGATAATATTAGGAAAACAGATGCCGACTTTTTCTTCTCCCGGTTTTAACTTTAGGGTTTTGGGTGCTATTGAGGTTCATGTTGAAATTTACTTGCACGACGAATGAGTAGAAAGTCCGCACTTACTAGGCATAATGTATTATGCATGTTTCATTATGTCGATGTTTTATCTTGTTATTTATTGTATACTTATAGAGTGTATGGTGGATAGGTATATAGTCGAAAATAAATGAAAAAATGAGTAGACAAATGAGGACTTCCATTAGTTAACTGTCTTGTCTTGCTGCGGATAATAGGGCCTTATAGTCTGCACGAGTGGCTCATCTGCTGATCTGGTCTTCATCCTCTTTTGTTAGTATACTGAGGATGATGATGTGGAATGCATGATGCATTTGCATCACTAATCTCTGGATAGCAATAGTGGAATGAAAGAAAATAGGTAGCAAATAGAAAACCCGTGTCCGACCTACACAAACCAATACAGAGAGTATGCACATGGAGATGAGCTAGAAAGACCGGTACTCGGTGATATTTTTTGGAATCCAATATTTTCACGTGTCTGCAAAAGAAAATATACGACGAAATAACGTAGTGCACGCTAATTTGGTTTCATTCAACTCGCTCTATACTAGTAGCTTCCAGTCAGTGAGCTAAATGGAACGAGAGAAGGAGACTTCTGCTATTGCACACTACGTCTCTGCTTAAGCTAATGAATGACGAATATCCCCTGTCATGAATTATTGAACAGGAAGAAGAAAAAGGGAGCGTAAAAAACGGGATCTTAAAGCAATGAATGTAGGATGCTTGTAGGGTGTACGTATGTAATTTTCGAAAAAGCACTTTATCGAACCAAAGCAAAATGATGTAGCATTTTACCAACTATCTTCTTAAAACATAGATCATGTGAGCAGTCAGGACTCGCATACATATAACATGTACACAAACCCCGTCAGAATTGTAATTCCTTCATGTTTTTTACAGGAAACCTGTACCTATAAAGCAGTGAAATTCCTTTATACCAAAGTTATGTGGTTAATGTACGACTACATCGGTAGAATCATGTATCTCTTTTTATGTTTTGGCATATGGTCAACTAGGGAAAATGCATGCATCTGACTGATGATGTGATGTGCATGGGTATAGGTATGCTATTTCTACGAAAAGTCAGGAAGAACGTGAACATTTTTTTCTAGAGGAAGGAAGAAAAAACGCATTAAACTTGTGTGCTTTCATCGAATTTCTTGCTACTCTGTTTTTGGCGTCCTATCTGGCTTCGCCATCAGAAAGAAAACTATGTTGATGATATCAAAGTAAAGCAGCAGCACATGAAAAAAAGAAAGCAAGGAAAAAGTTCCATTCATGCCACTCTACTTTTTACTTATACTTATCATCTTATGCACAGACACAAACATGCACAAGCAGAGACGTACACAGATGTGCTCTATAGCCCATTTTTTACTGCTATTATAACATGTACGTGCATTAAACTAACCACTAGCACTGCATGTATAGTGAAAGAGACGGAGAGAAAGAGCTGAGCTCAAGAGCAGCAGCTAGCAGCGTCAGCTCAACTCTAAAAATCCACGACACGGCATCATCCAGCCGGGTTCACTGTCCGCATGTCTGCCCTAGACTTCTTTTCCCTCGCTTCTGCTTTCCAATGGGAGAGAGCATGATGAGAGAAACGATGAGAGAGAAGAGTAGTGCAGTAGCAGCAGCAACAACAAAAACATTCCTCTACGCTCACACTACTGGAGAAACGTGTTCCTTTCCCAAATGTTCAAAAAGATCTTTTTATATACCCCACTGAAGTATTCGCTTTTCGATGGAGTATCATCTGCACACAGCAATTTATATATTAGAGCGGAAAGGAAGCCTGGAGTTGCAACCCTAGTGAGCGATAGATGAGATGAAAGAAGAAAACTGGAACGAACTCAATGTACTTTGCTTACATCTTGTTCTTCATGGTTGATGGCTACCATTTTCTCTCATTCTTAGACATTCTATATATAATGTTATATCTACATCGTCATTCTACTTCTGTTCATTTTTGTCTTCCTCGTTCCTTCAGCATTTCTGTCTCTCTAGAGGGAAAAATTTCTGCTATCATAGTCCAGCCTGCTGATACTAATGCTGATGCTTGCTGGTGATACATAGTGCAATTTTACATACCACTTTCGTGGCACAACGAGCAGCTTCCCGGAGCAAACGATTGGATCCCGCCACACCATGCAGCATGATGATGCATGCAGACTTTTCTGCCATTCCATTATTATTCCATAATAATAGGATAACATTGGCAAAGAAAATGTATATTTTTAGATGTGCATGGTGGTAGATTGAAGCATAAAAAGTATTTCACTTCCAGCTTGTAGACGCTTTTGCTGGGTTCTTCATTTCTTGTTCTTTC
>JAQIXX010001754.1:0-30316 GCA_034700605.1 Willowsia nigromaculata | reverse complement strand
CTTTCCCCCGCCTCCTCCCCCTCGCTTTCCTGAGGAGTTGGAGGAGCGACGAAGAGGTTCCTCTTCGGGGGACACAGAGTCGGTAAGCCCATTACCGGGCAATCCTTTGTTCTCAACCACCTCACTTTCCATCTCATCCACAAAATATTTAATAAACTCACACTGACAACTTTACATACACTTGACCGCTTCAAAAAGCCACACAGACACTCACAGCTTTTCTTTCTACATTTGTCCCAGCGCCAATGTCACCAACAGGATATATCACATACTGGCTTGGTCACACTTTTTTAACCGCAACAATTAAAACCAACACTTGATACAAGTTTTCCTCCGCATTTGTATATGTCCGCTGACTACATTGTCTGAAAAGGATAAATAGATCGTGTCAAATTTCTCTCTTTCAGATAATCATTTTAGTCCAGCAAGATTCCTTTCTGCGCTGTCATACTGGAATGAGTTGTTATTTCGCTTGTCTGTGAAAAAAAAGCAAGATACAGGTAGCGCTCATCTAAGAAACCTGTCTTCATGTAATCTCCTATCCGCTTCTCCTCAACACAGAGCAACAATCAACCTTGCTCATGTTTCTTTACCTGTCCTCATGCTCCTCGCAAATACTTCAAGACTTGGCGATAACGAACAATTCTTTTTTTTCATGAAGGAATTACATAATGAAAAAATACACAAAATGAAATACCTAAATGCATGGATGCGTGCATATGGATTGAATTGAATCATGGACCTTCCTATGCATGTATCTTAATACTGACATTCACCTGCGGTCTCATTTCCCTCGGGCACATTTTCATCATCATCATCATCACCAGCCTCCACACGAATTAGAAGAATGGTTTCGCTCACAAACGTGCATCAACAGAAGATGCATACCTTTGCAAAGAAACTTTTAAGAGATCAGTCAACGAGCAGCAATCAAGAAAAAGTGAAGAAAAAAAAACCCCTTTACAACACCGCGTTTCTTTCAGTTTTTCTTGAGATGCGAATGAAATGATGGAAATGAAAAGGAAAAAGGTCTATGCACTTTTCTTAAATGAAAAAGACAAATCTCTTGATATTTTCTGAGGATGGATATTATGCATTTCTAAACATTGGTTTTGAATGTTAGGCAGTTGTTAATTGTGTAATAACTTGTATGTCTAAATGCTGCATTTTTTTGCGAGAAAAAGTGATCCAGACTCGTGATAGCAGAGAGATTTGTTATTTTGGTGAGTACAATTGTAAAAAATGTGTGGATACATCCATAAAAAAGCTATTATTCTGCTGACTCAGAACTCATTTGAATACTGAGACAGAGGTAAGCAGGCGGTTCGTAGTTTTTTTAGTCATCAGAAATGTTTCAAATGGGAAAAACACACGCATAAAACATTCTACCTGATATTTATGGATGCGAAAAAGTGCAATAAAATAGAGGGTGGATGTATGGTGACGATATGCGGGCTACTGCTTTAACTGGAAGGTAGACATTTTTTACTACACTAAAAATTGTCGTTACAATTTAGAATACACACAGGTTTTGTCCACAGGTAAGCAATAATATGTCATGAGAAAAAGGTGAATGCTGTAGTAATGTCAAACTTGTGGGGATGAAACAAACAAGATTTAGAATCTACAACAAACGCAGTAACAGGATATTATGTGCTCATTATATTCAGCTTCAGACTTGAGCAGCATTGTTGGAGGTAACAATGTAAAAAGGTAAAAGTGTTGGATCTCTTGTTTGTAAAGCTGCTTCTTCTAAAATAAAATTGTATGTTCCATCCCATCACACATTTGTAAGTATTTTTTTTTACCTGAGCACTGCTACTACCTATATGTGAAAAGTTGATTGCACTCCATTTATTTATGTGCTTCTTTCTGCATACAACTATCATCTATGTTACATCAGTATAAAGAGAGCGTGTCTTGCTCTGGCGTAATATTCCAGTCCAGCAACAGGTGGTAATTACACTGGCCATTCTTAGAGTGCTCTGCTAAGATGTTTTCCTGAGACTACTGCTCGCTATATAGTGGCCAGAGTCGGTTCGATTATTTTTAATACAACCTTATTAACTGGTTGTGTGCTTTTGTAATAATTCAAGCTCACTCAGACTCATGAAACCATTATATATTTAAGAAGATTAGAGCCCTCCCACATGTCAATCATGCAAAAAAAGAGTTATGTGCTAATGTGAATGCACTGATGATAAGTGCACAGGAGGATGAGGGAAAGCCAATGATCAAAAACATCGTGCAAAAAAATTTGAGTCAGACTTTAGCTTAGACTGATAGACGGCAAAAATATGAAATTAAAAATATGGTTTGGGTTAACAGCAGGATTTCTTTCTTGAAATAAGCCAATTTTCGGAGTGAAAGAATAACCGATTATATTTTTGCACATGGCCATCATGGTCTATGATCTTAAGTAGCATTTTTAGCGAGTGTGATTTTTTATGTGTAGAGATGAATATAATTTTACGATGATGATGGCTCCCCACCGCCTCTTCTTCTACTTATCGATATATGTACTGTGGTCGTGGTGTCTATAAAAATTCATTTTTTAACAGAATTGCGGAAACGATCATAGAGCCAAGCCAGCACCGCCCAGGAGATTCATCGCTTGTATAACACAACATTAGCATTTGCATTACGTCAAGAAAAATTATGGTAAACTGGCATTAAACTCGGATGGCTTCTTCTTCATCTCTTGCGTTTTACTCCTTGATTTCCTTGTTGCGGTTTTTTTCATGAAAAATTGAAATGGAGTGAAGTAAGTAGGGAAAACGCAACTGATGTCATTTGTCATTCACACACGACATGATACATTCCATCTTCCGTCTCAATGATGCTCATCATCATCATCTTTCGAGTCTCTACCAAACTAGCTCTACACTCTTGAGAGTTGCTTGCATATAAGCAATT
Source organism: Willowsia nigromaculata (assembly GCA_034700605.1). NCBI lineage: Eukaryota > Metazoa > Arthropoda > Collembola > Entomobryomorpha > Entomobryidae > Willowsia > Willowsia nigromaculata. The sequence goes on along the minus strand of JAQIXX010001754.1, from coordinate 27,400 downwards.
TTGCACACCGCAACGGAAGAGAATATACCTATCTACATTGTGTATTCGATAAGCTGGATACTTCCAACTTCCAACTGTGTACTACTTGGTTATCTGCCACATTATCATCATGAGTGCTATCATTACTCGCTTTTATGTTTTGACAGAAAATAGTAACTCCGATAATGGCAATTCTCATCATCTTCCAACTCCAATATTCGCAATCATATCAATTTATAAAAATCATGGACATATGCTTCCTTTTTCTTCTCCCGTCTATACTTTAATATAGAATTGATTTTTTTCCCCGCAATGCCTTCACATCTATGCATTTAGAATTAACCTAACTGTAAAAATTGACGAATTAGATGTAAATGAAAATCATAGATCGCAGAACTCAGAATAGTATGAAATATCGCCTGTTGTGGATGTCAAAAAGGTTAAAGATTATGTTCATTTCTACGGTTTGTCATACATATTTATTGTAATATGCAATATGAATGAGTTGCTCAAATGTCTCATGTGTAATGCAGTTACGGAGACACGAAGAAAGACAAATATTGTGATTTCGAAGCTAGTTTGGTTATCGTATCGCCATTTGCCAGAAACGAATGAAAACAGGCAATCCTAAAGCTTCCTTTGTGCGATGAGATTTTTATCAATTTCTGCAATCTTTCTTCGCTCGGAAAATTGTTTCGCAACAAAAGAAAGACAGAAAAAGGTCAACTTCACAATGTGGAAAAATCATGCTGTTCTCAAACAACAGTGGAGTATTTATAATGAAATGACCATTCATCGTTACAGTTTACTAAAAAGTGTTCTAGTCATCTAGAGGAATAGAAATTAGATGAAGAGCCAGTGAATATTGCAATATAAAAGTCGATGATCACATATATTGCATTGTTATTAGTAATGTTGGATTTGACCATCAAATGGTTATCACTTTGTCGCATTATGCTTCATTACGAAGATGAGTTCTGGTCCTATTCTTTCTTTATAATCAAGTAATGCGACGAAAATATATCTTATTCTACCTCTCAGCACATTTATTCAATCCTGTTCACAACTAGCGAAATGGGCAAAACAAAGCATTCTTTAACAGCGATGAAGATGAAACTAATGATGAATTTGATGATTCGAAACATTTTCTTTGTCGTTTTTGTACACACAGATAAATGATAACAAAGGTCGAATATGATGAAGCTGGCATTTAGTTTGCTTTTACATACACTCCATTATAAAAGTGCCAATTTTATGAATACCTATTGCGTAATGCAATACATACTGAGAATTTCAAAGCTTGTACATTAAATACTTCAAGTATAGACATTTATAGGTATTTAGCTTCTGTTATGTAAACTCTTGTAGGTATCATTTGATTGGTTTGCGTTCAAACTAATTGCAAGAAAGGCATGCAAAATTGTTTTGTATGTGAGACTTACGATTTTGCTATCCGTTAAAGAAGGTTAATTTTTGAAGATTTTATGATGGCGACATTTAAAGTTGCTGCTTACGAACTTTCAAAATAAAAGTTTGATAATTCAACCAATTCTCTAATTATTTTTATAACTCATGTCTATTGAAAATTTGTGTTTTCTGTAGCATTTTTTATAACGCTACTATCTTGGCACATTTCACTTTTTCCAGCCGGTAAAAAGAGTTTTCTTTCCTTGATTTCATCACTATCCCGAAATTTCACGCGCACACTTTCCTACACTTTGCAAAAGTCTGCACGCTTTCCTACTTGATTCTTTCAAAGATTCTCTTCAACTGTTCGGCTTTTTTCAAGAAAGGAGCACATTGGACTCCAGCAGCACAGAAGAAAAACTTTTTTGCCGCAATAAAGGCAGCCGAAAGTCCAGAGACGTGACTGATGATGAAAGAGTTGCTGCTCTGTTTCTCGTTGGAATGAAAATGCAGAGAAGAAATATCCATGCAGTTCCTCCTCTTTTACCACCCATACATATCCACGTACTTCCAGACTCCACTTCCAAGAAAAACACTATAAACTCAGTACAATCACTCAGCAAACAAAACTTCCCATACAAAAGCTTGTCTTTGTTGCTAAATTATCATTCTCTCCACTACAAACTCTCTCTATTTTTTTCCATAAGAAACACACAAACACAAGCATTTAAATTTCAAGTAAGAAATTTGTCGTCACTATTTTTTCCTCTATATTTATTCTGTCACCAGCACACCATTCCACTCCATTTCACACGTCCTTGCCTCTCTCTCTCGTCTCTTTAAATGCTGACAACACATTACACGTCGACACATGGAAAACAGCATTTACAGCTATTCGTACACAATTTTAACTCTCTTGAAGTTCATGGTGGTGAAGCGATCAGGATCTATAGCTCATTTGAATGATTGTCCATGATGGTGATGATGCATGATTTCATTATAGCGTCGATTTGAATAGTTTCTTCGAAGCAGGCAAATGAGAAATAGGAGCATTTTCTTTCTCTAAAAAAAAATTTTATCACAGCTTATCCAACACACCTTTTTCTGATGAAATGCTCCATGAAAAAGATAATCTGCCAGAGCGCATTTCCAACAACAGCTTTATTCCAGCCAGCAAGAAAACCAACTGAGGATGAAGAGGATGACGACCGTCTCATGAAGAAGCTCGAATCTCAAGATGAGAGGAAGAAGAAGGAAAATTAATGTTTCGAGTCATTCTCATCATAATCATTTGCCATGTCTCTTTACTTTCTTCTCTCTTTCTTTTTTTCATACACAGCCAGTTATTATGATACACGCAGACATATGCACATAATCAAATTGGGAGCATTACATATTGCTTATGGCGTGTGTGCATAATGACAAAACTTTGTTTCCACCTATGCACCACCTCCTCCTTCATTCATTCCATATAAAATTATATGAATGTGTGTAAAAATGTGTAAATATATTCAGTTCACGACATCGACGAGATGACAAGACGCGAGAGCTGCGACTTGGCGAGTATGAGCCATGAAATAGGCTATATTATCCGCAACATGCGCCTCTTTTCTTTACTGCATGAAAAAAACCATATTTATACCTACATTACATCTTTGCAACATTATTTTTTAAGCTGGCACGAAACAGAGGAAAATATCTATATATTTTATGAAGGAAAGAAGCTCTTTTAGATGTTTCCTATAATAATGAGTATGTGTACACGTATGTGTAGGAAAAAAAAGTAGAGTATTTATTTATTCATCATTTTATTATTACTGCTAATATTGCTATCAACCTCATCATCTCCTTTTTTACTTTCGCTGGCTTCGTTTTGACTTGGCTCCTATTTAATAATCGGCTGGTTTGGTTTTCGCGAGTGTGGTGTATGAATAGGAAGAAAATGTGTGCCACTTGCTCCATTTCGTGCATATCATATCATGGCAATTTCTCTGATAAATACTTCATTTATTACTGGTTTGTATGAGTATTTTTGCTACTTTGCTGCTTGTTTAGAAATGTGTGTCGGTCGAGGATCGACAGTTGTTTGCATACGTCCAGCAAAAATAGAAAAAGTTGGGAGCAAGAAGAAGCAAAAAATATTTATGATGGATATGAATAATGTGTAGGATATCAATATTTAACCCTTTCTTTTTTCACTTTGAGATTAACAAACAGTAGAAGAAAATATGGTTGTAGTTAAAATATAATGATAATAATAGCGATATGATAAGAACAAACAAACTTGGAAGAAATGTCTCATTTTTCATGCAAAGCTGCTGCTGCTGGAGGAACTGCTGCTTACTTGCTTTACAAAGCTTTCATGTTTTGGCAGTGGTGGCTCGGATCAAACATAATTTATGATGGAGTAAATATATCATTATTTTTGTGGGGATACGTGAGCTTATGGATTATGGATGTAATCTAATGGTGTTTCGCTTTTATTGCTGAGAAAATTATTATTATGATCGGATGTGCGAGAATAGTCTACTTCGAGTAAAACTGTTAGGAAAAGTATGCCAAGTCAATAAGTCAAGAAGAGTTACTAGAGCTTCTGTAGAATTTATGGCTACTTATATTTTTAGGTATTAACATGGATGGCAAATGGTGTTGATAAGACATGATGACGAAGCGATATAAAAGCTGTGGTGTTAGGAAACAAGTTAAAAATTGGAAGTGCTTGATAATCACATTTTCTCTCTTTTATGAAGTTTCGTCATCGTAGAGAACTTGCTGATATGATATCATCGGTAAATCAGTTCATTCGAGCTTTCAAGTTTTGTCCTCTAATTTTACTTTAGAGATTTACAGCTGCTAGTACCAGAAGATATGGCTGGATTGATGAGTGACAGGAAAAAAATGTAAACATATTTCAACTGCATGTTTGTCTTGAGAGAAATAAGAAGAAATAAAAATCAAAGAAATCGACTGTATCCAAAATCCAATTCATCCAGAAAGATAAATGCATTATCAGCTATGGTGAAAGATGGATTGGGGGCATCCACGAGTAAAGGCTTGATTTGCTCCTTGTCTTTTCTCAAATAATTTACACTCTATAGCTATCCATGAGCGTGTGAATGATCCCCTCAGAATAAACCTCATTGAAGGATTTCGTACAAAAAGGAAGACTGTGTGGACTTCGACATGATAATATTTATGAACAGATCAAATCTCAGTTTACACAACACACAAATAATATGTCTCCACTCTCCTTCTTATGAAAAGCAATTCAAACTGATGATGATAATCCCAACTGAAATATTTACCTCTTTTTTTTGTCTCAACTCCTCCTGAGCATAATGATAAATGATATGCCGCATTTGCAATAGCCGTAATAATATTATCAGTATTTTCATCTTTTTGTTTTGATACGAATAGCATTTGATTACATTACACAGCATAATCCAATAATCATAACATTTCGGAACTCCTCAAGTCAACAAAGAACTCTTAGAAAATTACAGATATATTTTATTCTATTTTCCAACAACTGTCAACTCTCAGTAAACTTATATCTACGCACTTCTTTCTGGCAGGATGATGAAACGTATGAAAAAGACTAAAGTTCTTTTTGGTAGTCACATGTGCTGACATACAAACGCAAAAACAAATCGAAATCTGAAAATAAATTTTCTCTCACTATTCGTATCAAAGTTGATGTTTGGTGACTAATAAGTCTCTGGAGAGAAATGGGGGAAAATGAAATTACTCAGAAACCCAAGATTAAAAGACAGAGATTCATGCGGTATGTCACCGTGAATTTTTATACTTTTGTGGTCAACAGGAAAAATGAAATCTTGATTTAGTCATGCACATAAACAGAAAACCCAAAATAATTTGTCCAAATCCCAGAAAATATTTATCGCATAAGCTATTACGGACAATGCAACAACTCATTTCCTCATGCATGCACAAAATGCAAAACCCAAGTTCATCTCTAGATCTCCCCTCATTTGTCCAATAATAAATCTGAGACAATCAAACCAGCAGTTTTCATCTTTGACCCTCTCCTTCCCAACATCACATCACGCACTGCTCCAATCCAACCCAAAAAAATATGACCAATAAAAAGAAACAGTGAAAGTTATAAAAAATATTGTTCTTGCAATCATGCAATATTTTTTTTATAAACTCCACTTTATATTGTCCTCGCATTCATTGACCTTTCACTCTTTTTTTATGTATATCTCGCCAAGAAACTAATAGCTGTTTATGCACTCACGCATCATAAGTCACTCAATGCAGCCATACTCCAGATTACTCCACCAATAAAAAAAACTGCTGACTTGCATCATTCTCTTCATCATCGTATTTCTGTACGAGAGCGGAAGTCTAAATGAAAAACAACACAACTTCCATATTATTTTTTCTCTTGTAAATTCTTAATAATAAGAAAAGTGGAAAAAACACGAGATCATATCATCATCTTCCTCCTCAATACATTATGCAGGCGGCTCAGTGGCAGGAACGAAAAAACGGCTTACGAAAAAAACGGTGCCAGTCTCTTTTCCAAATAAATAGCTGGTTCGCCAACATTTTTACAAACGGTTTGTTGGCCTATGCCTCCCTCTTTTCTTTTGACTTCATCTTCGATGGCATTTGCTGATTATGCGTATGTGTGTGGTAATAATCATAATGACATAGAATGTACTACACGAGGCGTAATTGCGTTTTTGCTCTTTCCATCTCTCTTTCAAAGAGACACAAGACATGTGTTAGCTATCATGATTGTCAATTGTCATTTTTAACAAAGGAGCTTCTTCCCAGCCCCAGAATAACAACAAAAGAGTGATATGAATGGGACAAGGAAATTGGGATTAAATGCGTCTCCTTCTCTCCTTGTCTGATGATCATGACAATATCGTGTATCGTTTCTTTGAAGATCAGCAGAAAAAAAAAGAATGATGATGAGTTGTTTGTTATTGTGTGTATGTTGCTTGAGGAAAACCAAACCAGATCAGAGACCACAACACACACACAGTGAAAAAAAATTCATGATGATGATGAGGATGAGCACATTGTGGAATGCATAGTTGAAATATTTGCGAGTGGAGAAAACAAGGGACCTCTTTCATCTAGACAATTCACTCCTTCTCTCCATAAGCAATATTATTGGTAATACAAAAAAAAGTTGCTGGCAGAAAGCCCACTTATTTTTATGTAATCTTCTTCCATGATTTTTTATTATAGGTTAGAAGAATGGCTTTATGGTTGCATAAAGTATCTTTAAGTGAGATCTACTTTTTTTCTTCCTGTGTGCGTGCATTATGAATGCGTATGTGTGTATCTATTTATCCTTCTTGTTCTCCTTTTCCTTCCGTTCGAAAATCTTCTTATCGGATGGACCATCCGCAGGATTTTTAAAAAGAGGATATGAGATGCCCGCCCATTATGACTTGTCAGGTTAAAATTTTTCAGAGATTTATCAGAAGTTATAAAAAACGCCCTAGTATATGTGTTTGGATGAGCATCCATTCTGCTCACATTTTTCAATTACTTTTACAACAAGTTTATGCAAGACTGTATCTCTCAATGTGTCTTGTCTCTCCGGGAAGAAATTCCAATTCCACAAAGTCATACAGTAAATTAGTTACGTCACTTATGAGCCAATTTTCAATTGAAGCTTCTTGGGACGACGACAAGATACAAGAGGGCTGGGAAATAAGTCATCAGCATAAGCTTCAGAGATTTTTGAGAGGTTGAATTTTGTCAAAATGAGAATCCAAGTGTGAATAGATTTGCATACAGAGTAGTTTGGAAGGTTTTTTAGAGAGATTTCACATTTTCCAACCTGAAGAACACCCGGATGTCAGGAGATCAAGAAAAAAAGTGTTATTTTGGCTTGTTTGGTGGTACTCACGTTTACTCGTGTAGGGTGCGCGTGTGGTTCCATTCTGGATTTCTCTAGTTGATGGGTTGGGAGTGCGCAAAATGAAGATCATGATATGAGATCACCTCATTTTCATTTCAGTCAACCGAGAAACAAGTCATAAGGGAAAAAAAGGAAGCTGAAAGATAATGAGATAAGAAAACGTTGAGAAAAAGACAAAAAAAAGTTGTCAGCTCATTATGGTCCGTATCAGCAGATGGAAACATTCCCATCACTTATTATATATTTTTTTCACTTTTCTTTAACAGTCACTTTGCCAATTTATATTTTTTAAATGGAAGAAAGGAGTATATACATTTGGAATGGAGTCATTTGCACTGTTTTCCTGAGAAAGAAAATTTTTTATAAGTTACATTCAAACTCTGAGGGAAATAATTTTCAACAAAATTTAAATTGTATTGGTGATCCTCCTTTTCCTAAAGCTGCTAATGGACTTTCTACGTTTCCTCCTCCTCTCATCTTCTTCTTCTTCATCCTCTTCCTCCTCATCTTCGAGATGATCTTGTGGACATGGTTTTGGCATTTTTTCTTTAGGATCCATTGGTGTCATATCCGCTGGATTGGCGTCACGTTTTAGTTGGACGTAACCAAAGTTGTGGTTGAATCGGGTGCAGTAAACGGCGAGATAGTCGTAGCTCGTGAAATTCATGCCTTTTGGTAGTGTGAGCACTATGTTCTCATTATTGTAGCGTTGGAGGCGATTGCAACTGTCAATTAAAGAAGATTAGTAATTATCTTTGTAAATGTAAATGCAAAATTTATTTTCAAAATTACTACCTTCCATTTTCATCCGGAATAATGGTTCCTACAAGTTCCGCAAATTCTTCGTTGTACGGTTCATCTTCATATCCAACCATGAACCAAACGGCAGGCCCTTCGCCGGTATAGTCTAGACCCCGAATTTTCAACTTATTTGGGGCAAGTAAGCTCACCATTCCGGATCTAACCCCGTTAAATCCCCAGGACTCCATTCCCCCCAATCTGACCTCACCAGAGACACAATAAAAGTGAGGGAGAGCGCACAAAACTAGTATAAAAAATAATCGCAATGGATAGCCCCTAAAATACGCAGAGTTCCTTTGAGCCTTCATCTTGACCAACTGCATACTTCACAAGGAACAATGGCACTGCTCCTATAAAATTCTAACCTTCAGCGTAAAAAAACTCTCACTTTTTTTGAATGCTATAGCCTCATATTCTGAATAAATATGACTTGATTATCCTTACAAATTTGTACTCTCGGCTTTCACTAGAAGATGACGTACTATACGTGTTGCATTTTGTATGCATTATCTTGTCACCAAAAAACCTGAATTGTGCGTTTAATTGATGTCGATGACTCTCTGCAATTATTTGCTCACTGTCAATTTCATTCGTCTAAGCTTTTGTCTTGAGCTACACAGCAGAGAATCTAATAGTCGAATATGTAACTGTGTATATTTACTGTACTAACAGTATAAGACGCGAAAATATTAATTTTCGTCAATTTCAAAATTCAATTTTAGACTCTGGTTGTATGCATTTTGTAACAAAAACTGGAATTAATATGAAAATTTCTTGGTGCAGTAGATAGATCTATAGGTAGACTTCATTTTTTATTTTGGGTTATTCGGGTTTTGGGTTTGTATGGCGTATGATAAGCCGTTATGCTATTTTATTGAGTGTCGTAGGTGCTACCTACCGAATTTTTAGTTTCCGATATCCAAATTATAGCTTAGAGCGACCTATTATCTCATCATCTTTTGATATTTAATTTAATCATTAGCATCAAACTCTTTGTACATAAAATTAACTTAGAGAAATACATAACAATTACAACAACATAGATTTTTAGAAGATTATGAATCAGAATTTAAGATTATGGCGTATTTATAATTTGCTTCCCTTTTTCCTTCGCTTCTTCGCATCGTCCTCACAGTTTCTTCCACAGTTTTCTCCTCTCGGCTCCGGTTCCTGATCGCATTCCTCTAACGGTTGGATTGTACTCGACTGTATTGGCACAGGTTGTGATGTATTCTGATAGTAATTGAAAACTTGAGCTTCCTCACGTGGAATTCGAACGTATCCAAAGTTATGACTGAACCGGATGCAGTACACGCTGATGTAGTCGTAATCTGTGAACTTCATGTCGCCCGGTAATGTCAGCATTATGTCCTCTCCTTTGTATTCACCGAGCCGTTCGCAACTAAAAAACCAATTCAAAAGATGAAATATAACTCACTATTACAGATTTTCATGTAATTTTTTTTACTACTCACCTTCCCTCCTCATCTGGAATGAGTACACCATCCAAATCCGCAAACTCTTCAGCATAATCATCCTTCTCCTTCCCCAGCATAAACCAGGCTGCAGGTCCGTCCCCATTGTATTCAAACTTTCTAATCATCAAATGCTTCGGATCCATGATTGTGACCATTTCACTCTCCACATCATTAAAATTATCCCATGTCTCAAGTTTCCCCAGATCCATTCCTCCATAGCTGAATGGGATCACTGTCAAAAGCAATAAAGCCAATGCAAACACCACCACCGGCGATGCTGAAGAATAGAAAAGATTCATTCTTCTTTACACAGACGAAACCTACACACAAACAAAAAAAAAGATGCAGTAGCCCCCTGTCAATACCACATCTACCTGTCAAGTGACACTGATTAAAACCCAATTCCTATTCTGTGCCTGACTGATTTATTATGACTGGCCCACTGCCCATCGAATTCCACTCACTTCCGTCTACATTTGCACACAATGCAAACCTACATCTCAAGGAACATTCCAGACAAAACACAATTACCGTCACTCTCATTTAGATTACCTAATTAGCCCACATTTCATTTACGTCGCAATCCGCACAAAATATTTTTCTAGAAATCACCGGCAATATACCAATCCATCCAACCATTTCATATTCATATCCACGCACATTTTCACAAAATCTAACTCTTTCACCAGCCAATGCACACAGAGACTGTTTGGCAGACAAAAAAAAAACTGATCCGTCATATCCCGCTGACATATGTACAGTATCAGTTACAAAAGGTAAGAAGAATGAAACTATAAGCTCTCGTATAAAAGCTTAGTTTCAAAAGAAAATCCTTTCATTTTTATTTATCCATTAACAAATCAAGATCAAATTACACTCTCAAAAAAGCCATACGTTTCTCTAAATTCCCCCTCTTGTTGACCTGCGCTCTTAGAGCTTTTTGGCTCATCATCTCAATATAATGAAATCATGATGATAATCATCATGGACAATCAGATATATTTTTTAGAGACGAGATGAGTATCAGATTTTCATGGCTCATAACCATAATACGATATTATTTTGCAGGGAAGAAGAGGTCCCTTTTGTTTCATTCCATATATTTCCAGATCTCTGCTGGTCTGATCATCATGATGAAAAGCGAGATTCAACAGAGAATTTCAGCAGATGAGTCGGCAAGATCACATGAGCATATCATCATTTGCGATAATGCATCGTCACAGGACATATAAAATGATGATGATGATGACATGATATTGTGATCTTGTTTGTTTCGAAGCCCTTTTCATCTCCCTTTAAAAAGGCATTTTATTTTTATTTATCATCACGATATGATGAGTATGATAATGGCTATAATTGGCGTGTTTACTACAACGACTTGTCTGTCTCCCCGAATGAGTCGCATTGGTTTTTGGTAGTATCAATTACATGGAATCTGGATCGTTGGCTTCTCACCATCTGCTTTCATCATTATTGCATTATTACGTTATTTAGTCAGAAAATAAAATGTAATTTTTTTTCCAGCATGGAAAAAATCCGCTAGGGAAGTAGTGCCTAGTAAACAAGCAAGGAAAAAAGGACCGCTTGGATACAAATCTCTCGAATTTTTCATATCATGATCATTGGTCGGTAGAGATCATCAATCCTGCCTGTCCATGACAAATCCATTTAGGTATGCTTCTCTGAACCTGAGTCGAGTCGCTTGCGCCCTGCGTTGCGTACTACAGACACGGAGCTTTTACTGGTTTTTTTTGGGGGGTACCCTTGTTGTGATCACATTTTTATTGCTGTTATTACATGCATATATGGTGGTGGTGATGATGATGGAGAGAGACAACTGGTGTAAAACTTGGCTACTTGATCTTCCTGATGCTCCTTTTTCCTCTTTTTCCCATTCAGATTTTCATCTCATTCGTAAAAAAATGATTTGGAAGATGAATCAGAGTGAATGAAAGTGATACGTTATCTGAGTCGAGTTTCATTGTTGCTCATCATCAGTTGAAACATCCGTTTTTACACTCATTCATCGTCAATTTCATATTCATTCGGGGTGCATGATAACAATATGGATGTTTGATCTTGATATTGAGATGATCTAGGTAGAAGTGGAGGATCAAGTGGGAATGGAAATAGTTGAGCTGCTCTTGTTGAGAAAAATACCTTTTTACGTACTTTACCTTTCACAAATTCCCAAAAACGATTAAAAAATGAAAAGAGCAGTTACCTTAAAATTTATCCAAACGGTTATCTTGAGATTTCGGTCAGAATTTTACAAGTAATTGTAAATTACATATAACTGGTTAATTTTCAAAAGTCATCAGTGCTCATATTGGAAAATACATGCTCGCATTTTAAAAAGCAACTCCTGGTTTTCATTTCATTTCGCTAAGTCATCTAACCTTTTAAAGCGCATACTGCTGGAGTCATACATTTACAAACTGTTTTACACGAAATTAGTACAAAATTTCAATGAGAATCCCTTCGTAACAAATGTGCATACTCAGGTTTATCTCTTTCCTCTGCCCTTTAATGAAATGGTAATGATGAGCGTGACGCAATAAATATCGATGAATATTTTTAGCAGTAAAATGGTAGAGACAAATGGTTATATTTTTATTGCTTTGTTGAGAAGAACCGATCAATGTGCACTTCTCTAAAAAGGATATTTTTTTATCTTTGAAATATTCATTATACTCTTGTTCTTCTCCCGAATATAAAAAAATGTTACACTAATTTTAGCATTGTAAATTATCATGTCTCTGTGTACCCGTTGTCGTCACAGGTCGTTTGCGTTCATTATTACGCCAGGCATATAAGGTCCGTTTCCATTTTTTTTCACGGTGAAGAAGAAATTATTGGAGCTGAAGCGATAATGAATTGCATCTATTTATTGAGAAGAAAAAACTGCACTATTGGCTATTGTCCTGCTATTCTACTGATGTTACCGATGATGTAAAAAAAAGAGGAGTCAAATGGTGAAAATTTATTGCATGTTACGAAAATTAATGAGAATGACAATACTTTTTTTTTCAGAATATTTATTATGAATCCTGACTTAACTAGCATATCGAATTAGCCACATCCGTGACGGCTTCTGTATCGGAAAATAAGAATAAATGATTTGAAAGTTGTAAAAATGTTCGGCTTTTCTCTCGTTTCACATAGTTTACTTCTGATTTCCAATCGCGTTCAAAAAGAGAGATGTTGGATCCAACTAAAAACTATTTTTTGTCATATTTAATACAACTCTAGAGAGTAGAGTCATTCCACATAATGCAATAGTAATGGAAAGCATAAGGTAATTTGATGATTATTTTGCTGGGAGTTGGAGTGAAAAGTTTTTTTTTTTCGAGGAAAGTCTGAAAATCTGATAAAAAGCTATTATCCCATCTCTCTATCTGTTAAGCTATGTGAGTAGTCCTCCTCATTTCAGACATTTCCTCTCCAACATTTTCTTGTAGGAAGACTAATCCCGTGGCAGTTTTCGGGATGTAATGAAGGGTGCTGATCGGATGATGAATAATTTTCTCTCTCAGCGGGTGGGAAAAGCACAAAACTCAGAGCTAGCTCGCTTCTACAAAAAAATACGAGGGCTTCAGGAAAAGTGGTGATATTTGGTTTTAACTCCTTGACTCACCACCTTGTATACAAGGTGGAGAAGAAATTTACTTGAGCTTATTTCCATCTCGTACTCCACTGCGTACATCATTTTATCAATGAATCAGACCAAAATATGAAAATATGATACCTGTTATTTCCCCATAATATATTATTGTATGCTTTTCTACTTGTTGTGGTCTCTGCGTTGGCCTGGCGTGGCCTTTGGCAGCAATTCATCTTGCTCGTCGTTTTCTCATTTCTCTGACGAGTGATTATTATTATCAGCACTTGACTGCATTTGCAAATGAAATCACTCGCATTTATAAACCCACAAAAGTTGAACATTTTTTTTTTTTGATTCTCTGAATAATAAATTCTTATTAATATTAATAGGTATGATGAGATGAGAAGAAATTGAAGAATTAACTATTATGACGATTACTTTTCTTCTGCTCTCATTTATCATTTTACTCTCATATTCTTGAAGAGAAGTGCAAATTAATTATCGGCTCATATTCGTCTTCAGATGGTGAGGTGATGGTGAAAAATTGGTTTGAATTGTTAATCAGCTATTATAGTGTTCACAAAACACCCAAAAAATTTAGAGCAGTGAGAGGAAAGGTGAGTTTTACAAGCGATTAGAAAGGGTAACTCAGCATGCTATTTTCTGTAATTCCAAGTCAGTGACAAAAACGAACAGCTATGATCGTCACTTACAATTTATTATGATGATGATGATGACGGCTAATGAATAAATCGTCTTTCTGCTAATGAATTATTACAATTATCAGAGAAAATTGCCCACTTGAAAACCAAAATTTCCGATGATGGCAGTATGGCAGTTGTTATACCTTTGCATGTGGCCTGGCCTGAGAGGAGGGGGTTGATTATTATGCAGTTGTTTTGTAAAATGAGTGGCAAAAGCAAAGGTTAGAAAGTAACTCAATACATTTTACATCATGTTTCCTGTCTCATTTGCTTGCTGCCTGTTGTTCTCCTCGTTGGTGCATAAATAAAAGCGATAGATTCACTAGAGTGTAGACTTTTAGAGATGAGGAGAACGAGCGATGATGCATGATGGTGTTGATAATGATGATAGTGTGCTAATAGCTCATCAATTTTCGGGGGTACAACATATAGCCAGGGTAAAAGTAGCCAAAAATGTATAATATGAAGGTATACCTATGTTTTATAGTTTTCCGTTATCTCCTTTTTTGCTTGATGATGAGCAGTATGGAATGGAATGAAATCCCATTTTACAATGACATATATGATTATTATGCAGATCCCAAATAACATGCTTTTATACAATATACTGTTGGGTTGAGAGTTTGAGAGGTACTTTTGCTAAACATGCACATTATGGCGTGTATCTACTAGATGGATAATTTTTTTTTCCTGGTGGAAGGGGAAAAGAAGTGAAAATTTTCATCATCCTCTCAGAACGACACTGTCGGCGACCCCTTCACTCCATCCAGACCAATCCAATTGATATGAGGGATGGGTTTTTATAATCGGACTGAAATGCTCTCTATATTAGAAGATTTTTTTATTTTTTATTTCACCGTTCCCATTCTCTGAGAATTCATGAGGAGAGAAGCTCATCATCATCTCATCTATATAATTCTAATGCTCCCTTTTTATCTCTGATCACTTGATGATGTGATTGTGATGAGGAAGCAGCAAGGTGGTTGGGCAAAAAGTGGGAAAGACCCGAGATTGACTTTTTATTAGTAATCTGGCAAACGGGAGAACCGGGCCGGAGTGGAAATTGAGTGGAGACTTCACACAGAGACTGGTGCGGAGACTTGATTGTTTAAAAAAGTGAACTGGAAAGTAAAGGGTTGAAAGAGAGAGAGAATAAAAGGGTTTTGGTTTTAGTACCTTTTTAAAGTCATGATGGCTGACAATAAAGTTAAAAGACTATAGGAAAGCCTATCACATCGGGTACAAAGTGACACTTTGACAAATATTCAGTGTTTCGGGAAAAAGGAAAATATGACTTCCCGACATTCGTTCTTCGTCGACTCCCTGATTAATAAATCAAAAAGGGATGGCGTTCGTAGTAGTGGTGTTAGTAGTGACAGCGGTAAAGGCAATTTACCTGAAAATACTATACAAAATGTACCAAGTCTCATGCTGCCCCATCACCATGCAAGTGGTACAGGATTACTTACGGATCCTCATGGACGTCTAATATCCCATCATCCTCAGGATCCTGCATCTCTATACTTTATGGCAGCTTCGCAGAGGAATTCCTCATCTCCTCGATTTCCTCCTCATCATCAAGGAGGAGGTGGGAGTGGTGGTGGAGGTGTGCACTCACCTTCTCATCATTTACCGGTACCTCCGGCATCCCTGCTTTGGAACTTTTTTGGATCCTCTTTACTCCCTTCTTCGGCGGCGGCAGGGCACCAAATCTCTGGGATTTCCACACCGCCAGATCCTCTCGCTTATTTTCGGAGTTTACAGGAGCTAAACGCTGGAAGAGGAGCAGTTAATCCGTTAGGATTACCTTCGTCAATATGGCCGTCCGCTTTTCAACAACCGCATCAACAAATGCAGCATCCGCAGCAGGACCAATATTCAAAATCACAAAAAATTGAAGAAAATCCTGCATTCATACAAAGTCCTCCAAAGAATTCTTCAAGGACTTCCGGTTCGAAGCGTGTCAGTGATTGTGACAGTGATTCCTCCTTGAAATCTCCTCCAAGGGACCAAATCAACCTAAAAAGACACATAAACGAGGAGAAAATAAAAAGGGAGCAGATGACAAGTTCCAAAATTGTTGAGACAGATGACGACGGAGATGATGAGGACTCCACCGGTGGTTCCTTGGCTTTAAATGGGAGCAGCAAACGTCTTCGAACCGCTTTCACAAGTACACAACTTTTGGAGTTGGAACGAGAGTTCCAAACGAGCATGTACTTGAGCCGCCTAAGAAGAATTGAAATTGCCAAAGGTCTCAAGTTGAGTGAAAAGCAGGTAAAAATTTGGTTCCAAAATCGGAGAGTGAAATACAAAAAGGAAGAGTTGGGAAATGTCGAGCAGCCATCAAGCTCAGGAGGGAGTGGAGGATGTGCTAATAACTGTCATCATAGCTGTTCCAACTTTGGAAATTCCACAACTGTTCCAACCGACAACAATAATGTCACAACAGCAGGTTCGAGAATGGAGTCTTCACCAGTGATCGAGTCGACCACTTCAAGTCCAAAGAAAATCGGTAATGCTGTACCAAGATGCAAATGTCTCCGTACCTGTTCCCCATCCCCAAAAAAGCTGGCGTCTCCATATGCCGGGAGAAAAGTGAAGAAAGTTTTGGCTGCAGAGTTTGAAGAGGATTCGGCAGAAGAGCAGAGGCACATGTCAGCCCATGATAATAACAAGGTACTACTTTCCACTTCGTCATCATCATCTTCCGTACCGGTAACATTACCCGAATGCGACTCATCATGATAATTCCAAATTTTTTATTGAAATAGTAAATTGCATTCTAAAAAATTGATATGCGCGTGCGAGACACGTACTAGATTTCCATAAACTTTCCATTTACATGGAGTTCAATGTATTTTTGTACAGTTTAGGAAGAAATTCGAGATAAGCCAAGTACTTAAAAGTGTAAAAAATGTGAAATGTTTAAAATGATATTCCTGTAAGAAAAAGTAGTAGCGATTACATGACTTAAATTTAAATCCCATGTTCACAGCTTTAATAAAATGTAGTCAATTAACAAGCAAGAATATATTGCACAAAAGTACAAATGTTTTCAAATACCTACTTAATTCTCGTTTCGAAAAAGTCATTAGTCATTCCATTTACCTTGATAGACTTTCAAAAAATTTCATCATCATTTTTACTTTCACACAAACTCTCTTCCAGTATTTCTCATTTGAATTGAAACTTGTTTTAGGAAGTCTTTTAGTCATTGCAATCTTCTCTGTAGTAGGCATTTCATAGTGATATTTTGAATTGAAACGGTGTGGCAACTTTCCTTATCATAAATGTGATTGATCTTGATGAAATTTTCCCAATCATAAAATCTTCCATTCATCTAATGTACGCAGTTTGTATTAATATTCCTCCTCATTTGACATTTAAAATTTTCTAAATTTTTGCTGTTGTCGCAGCTAATTATAAAATCAAAAAGTAAAATAGGTAGCTCTAGGCTTCATGTTTGATCACTCAAAACTCAAAATGAATGAAAAGCCCAGAACACGCACCACTCATCATGAAAATCATCTCAATCTCTCACTTCCCTCCTTCCTTCTCATTGAAAATCACTTCATTGTCCAACACTTTTTTAATAGCTACTTTAAAAACTCCTCTTCTCACATCCCAAATAAAAGAACCGATACGAAATGAAACCAAACCACCGCCACCATCGACAACGAGTGTGAATTGAGAGTGTCAAAAATTGAAAGGAACAAAACAAAATTCTCCAAGCACAGATTTTTCATAAGAGAGCAGCAGCGACTAACATCCGCTTTCCCTATATAAAAAAAATCTGTCCTCTTCTACCCCACCATTATTACCACTCTTTATCCTCCTTTCCTTCTCGTGTCTATAAAAAATTATCTATTGACAATAATTTTACAATTTACTCTAACATCACACATCACACAAGTGGAATGTTTCCCATAATTTTTTAATGATAGAGTGGCGGTCTCATAATTACAAGCCAGAAGGAGAGAAAAAAACGTGTGCGTGAGCACTCATTCAATCCGGTCGGTATCCACTCTCCTTCAAAATTCTCTATTGTCGCATTCACAGATATAGAAACTAACTAATTGTTACAATGTAACAATCCCCAATCCCACAACACTCTCCAATTATCCTGTGAACTCAGATTTGTAGGAAGTGAAATTATCCTCCCCAAATGCAAAATTACCTTTTTGTCCAGCGAGAGCCCTGAAACAAATTTTGTAGGGAAATTCTGGTTTTCCGCTTTTGCATATTTAAAAAATTTTCAGGAAGGCAGTCGACATGACAAGTTTACATGCGCAAATTGAACAATAAACAGGGAGACATTATGCTCATCATGTTGACAAGTTGTACATTGGAAAACCCCCTTTGTGAATAATTGCCTCTCGCTTGTTTCCCAAACTGTCCAAATATTTGATTCATTATGCCTTATTTATCATGAATCATGATGATCGAATCGACAATACAAAATATTTCAGTGAATTGAATGTACAAGCTGACATGACAAGCTTTCACAAGAGCCAAGAACACACAGACATGAGGTGATCCTGACAAGGGCCAAGAGCATCTTTTCAGAAAAGGGTCCTCCACACACACTTCACATCCACATCATCCATGTTTGCTTATCATCATCATCATATTATGATTTAATCCTGCTTGTTACAACCTATTCTGCTCGTCTCATCCCTGCAATCCCTTTTAATCTTGTTACGTGATGAACTGTATCTCACATCTTTTGAGCGTGGATTTTCAGCAAAAGTACCCTCTATTCATTTTACACCACACCAAAAATTACATGTAGTCACCACACAGTAGTCGCGACACAGCACAAAACTCTTTTGCTCTGATTTATATACAAAGTTTCCATTCGATGTTTTTTTTCGAGGGTCCCATTATCAATAATATTATGCGTGTGCTCACATTAAGGGGACGTACCCTTTTCACTGGTGAAGATGACAATACACCTGGGCTCTTTATAGTCAGTAGTTTCCAATATATTTCTGTATGGTTCCTCACATTCACTTTCAATTAGCTCGTTACGTAATCTCATTTCATGAGGATGATTATGATGACAGGAGAGATGTGAGTAGTTTGTGTGATGAATATATTTGAAAAAAGCCGAAAGCAAATAGAAATAAAAAAGGTAATCTGTGCCGCTCATTCATTATCTTCGTTTTTTTGTTCAAGATCTCTTCACAATTTTTGTAACAGTTTTCAATTGTTGACTAATGGGATGAAATTCACATTTGATTATGATCTGATTTCCTGAATGGAAGAAGCAGATGAAAATATTTTATGAAAGGAGTAGTCTTCTCAGTAGGAAAATTTAGGATTAATAAATATCGTATTTTTATTTCATTCTTAAATAATGGAAAATAAATAGGTAACTTTTTTATAATATTAAAGCATCCACAGGTTCTATGAACTTTTTTTTAAGATGTTGGATCCTTTTAACCCTTTCGTCTTCAAGCGACTGCTTGCTCATCCTCGGGAAAGTCTCCAGATGTGACAAGATGCTTATGTGAAAAATCATCGTTGTCCTGTCTCGTCACCTTGACCAGATAATGGACAGCTATTTGATTGAACGCATCCAGATCAAATTTTCCAGTGTTTTCGGGATCAAAGCGGAAAAGCATGTTGCCAAATTCTTGCTCATTAATTGTTAGATCTGGGCGGAGGGTGCGGAGCATACTGAGAATTTGGTAGGAGCGAACAACACCTTGTTTCGCGTAAGAGGCAAAGGTCCTCTCGAGAACTGAAAGTGGGAGAAAAAAAAAGATAAATAGATGTGGAAAAAGTGGGCTCTTGAGGTGGAGTGGGGTTAAGTGAGATTTCAAGTGCAATTCGGTACTTCTTACCAGATTGGGATTCCTTGCGCACCTTGGACTCCTAAAACAGTTGAAAATTTAAATATTATGCATTTGATACATTTTAGACAATTGAGATTAGAAGAGAATGAAAATTCCATACCATTTTTATGTGACGATTGGATCTCTTGACTGAAGTAGACCTGGAAGCTGTCAGAATGAGTTGGCCCAATAGACTGATGCTATTTTTATGGGAAATGTGATCGATTGGTTTTAGGTTTCACGGTTAAATTTTCTCACTGTAAAATATGATTGATAAGTTGGTTGGGTGTGTGTTTCTTCAAGTGTGATGTGTTCTTGACTGATTGCTTCACCTGCTGTCTCAGCTTTCTTTTATACTTCACTTTGGACAGGTTTTTTGAAAACTGTGGTGGAAGTATTGATGAGAGATCTGAGGTTGAACAACAGTAAAACAGATACGTATTGGCAAAAAATGCTGAAATGCGCAGATTTTATGAGTTTGCATGCATAAGTTTTTAAAATGCATGCATGAAAGCATGATATATTGCTAATGAGGGTTAAAGAGAGGTTGTAGTTTCACAATTATTGGCTTTTCGTGTTTCAAAGGAGAATGAAAGTCAAAAAATAAGTAGTACGAAATGCATCATTGAGTAAAAATGCAGGTATATATGCATATTATGGTGTATGGTAAACAAAAAAACATAATTTCTAAAAATATTCATCTTCATAACAAACGGAAATAGATTATCCTCTATGAAGGTTAGCGAACTCATTAGGATACAATTACAAACCTAAAATTGTATGCGTATTATTGCAGCATTTCTGGTTGGAATGAATGAAACGCGTGTAAATTATATCATATCTCTATCGTGTGAAAGATGCTATTGAACATCTCGCGTCAACAATAACTGGGAATTACTTAAGGATTCCAAATAAGCGCTGTTTTTATGCAAATATGCTTTGTGATTTCAGAAAAATTCCAGGAATTTTAAAGTAAGAAGTAATCAATTACGGGTGGCGGTGAAAGTTGCGTCATTTACGGGTCAGCTTTTGATGCAAAACAAATTGTGATAGTTTGAGAATTTGTAGGTATACAAAATGATATGCATAATTTCACATGAATTTTTTTATTTTAAAGTATAAACAGATTTTATTTTACTTCTTATCATACTTTAAGACCCATGCAAAAGCAAATACTATATATTTGTGATGAGAACAGAACAAATTAAAACTCATGAAAATTATGACTATATAGCTTAATTACATAATAAAAGTGGTGGCATTATAAGAGCTAAATTTAATGCCTATAATGCCAACATAGACAAAAACTCGAAATAACTCTAGTTTTCATACATACACAAGTAATAAATTACTCCTTAATAATCTCACAAATAAATCTTAACTATAAAACCGACAAAGGATTCAATATTTTTACAGAATGTTTTGCTAAATATTTCAAAACCCATGCATCAAATAAAATAATAACTTTCTATTACAGCTATTCATTCTCCGCAACATTATTATCAGTAGCTCCTCCCTCCTCGTCTTCCGGCTTCTTCTCAAACTCGCTAATTTCCGTGAACGAGTCCCTCAGCGAAGTGAGCGCATCTCCCAACCCGCTTTTGATCTGATTAAATTCCTGCACTACGAGACTCATTCTTCCCAGCAAATAATTTAAATTATCATCCACCTCCCCCATCCTATTGGTCACCTGTCCCACCTTATCATCCATGCTGCTCATCGTGTCCAAACTGTTGTTCACATACTTGCTCGTCTGACTATGGATCTCATCGAGGAGATTGGCACTCTTGCTCATTTGATGGTACAAGATCCCAATCTGCCTCCACACTTGACTGATTTCCTCTTCCATCCTTCCTGTTAGATTCATCAAAGCTATGGACTGATTTCCCAAAACGGCAGTTGCCAAATCATCAAAACGAGCTTGCAGACTGGCATTAAGACTTTGTGTGTGAGTGGTCAACTGATGATTCATTTCTCCCATGATTTGTTGGACGCCATATTCCAGTCTTCGTTTCGTATCCAGAACGCTATCTCCAGTGTCGAGCAAGACACTTTCCACATTTGCCAGTCCCTTCAGTTCTCCACTCAAGTGGTCATATTCGCTTTCCATCCTCAAATTCAGACTCTCCACAGCTTTCTCAGCTTGTCGGACTTTCTCCTCCAAATGCTTTTGACCGCTCTTCAGAATTTCCTGCACCTTACCCAACTTCCGTTCAATGTCTCCAGTGGAATTTTGCCGAAGAACTGTAACTTCCTGTTCGAGAGTCTCAAACCCTTTCCTGGTGTCTGTCTCTAGACTGGTTAGTACAGTTGTTAAGCCCTGAGCGGAACTGGTCATTTCTCCCAAGAGACCAATAGCCTTGCCAATTTCTTCCTCCATCACAGCCAACTGCTTCCTCTGCGAGTCAATGTTTTCAAGTACTTCTGCTTGCCAATCAGTGTGGGCGTCACCTCCACCACTTTTCAGAGTGAGGATTTGTGTTTCAAGCTCATGTGTTCGGGAAAGGGTTTCTTTGATGTCGGCAAGTTCGCTCATGATGGAATCGCTCAAGATACCGCTACCGACACCTCCGCTGCTACCTGCGCTGGCAACAGTGCCTCGCCAGGCTTCCATTAAGCTATCAAATTTCTCCGATGTCCTGTCACCAGCATCCTTTAGCAAGTTCACCTGAAAAGGTTTAAAGAAGAAAAACTCTTTTTAAAGGGGAATCTCACTTCACCCCAAACGTGTTACATGCGCATATCTTAAGAACTTGTTTTCAGATAACCTTATCAATCAAACTTGACATTTTAGCATCCAATGTAGTCAGAGCAGCTGCAGTGTTTCCTCCTTCCGAAACGAGTTGCTTCAAAGCATCGAGATCTGCGCGTATTCTATGATTATCAGTGCGGTGGTCCTCATTTTGCTGTGCGAAACATAAACAATTTATTACACACTATTCAAAGAAACAAATTACGAGTGCATAAATTATTTTTATTACCTTATCAAGAGTCGACTGCGCTTGTTTAATTTTCTCATCAATTCTCGCAATATATCCCGCAATATTCTCAATATTTTTCTCCTCCCCCCTCGTCCTCTTCTCCAGAGAAGCCAAAGACCTCGTCAACTGCTCTCCCAACTGCCTCTCCCGCACCTCGTGTCTCTCCAGCTTGTCCATTTGGTCACGAAGGACAGAGACCAGAGAAAGGATAGCATCTCGAATGTCTAAATGCCTTCAAAAAAGAGTAAAAATTTCCTTCAAGTTATTGTCTCACATTTCCCCGAATCCCATACCCACTTCATTTTCTTTAATTACGTGACAGAGTAGTCCCCCGAGGAAGATCCTCTTTGTGGCTGAGGTGCAGACTGAACACATACAAATAATAGTAACGTCCCAGCGAACAACGCCACCCCGCTCTGGAAAAAGCTGCCCATTTTTGGGAATTTAATTTTTAAAAGGGAAACTTCTCCCTTGAGATAACTTTAAGACTTTTTATCTTATAAAAAATAATTGTCTTGTTTCCTCTTCCAAAAATTGAGAAGAACTGTGCCCAGAAAAAAACTCCTCTTTTTATCTCTGGCAATCACCACACTTTTCGTCGGATGATGGCCATGAGCAGAGAGAAGATGTGTGAGTAGGTAATTATTTTGGCAAATGTTTACAAAAAACACCAGAGTCTCATGAGCAATCTACGAACAAAAGGTTGCTGAAACGGGAAATGACTCTTCTATTTTTCTGCACACAGATGCACCAAACAAGAAAGATGATTTTAATTTCCGAGTAAATAAATAAACAAGAAATCTACTCAGGAAAAAAAAAGAGCACAAGTCACTCACACCCAGTCACTCAACAACAGGAGCAGATATAGCTTCTTATTTTTTTTTTTGCGTCAATCCCAAAAATAAATTTTCACAATTTATTTCTTTGTGGCCGAAATAGACAAGGCGTTATATGTAAAAAAATATATAGAGTGACAAGAGAGAGATTTATGCGCACTATGCACTTCTTCTTCCTCTTTGTAATCTTGTTGTCAGTTGGACATGGACATGATTTTGAACGAACGTCACCACCACCACCACCACCTCTCTAGAAACACATACAATGTGAATGAGCAGATAATGATGATGTTACATAATAATTTGTCTTGGAATAGCAAAAGAACAAAAAAAATGAAGAAGAGAGACGAAAAGAGATTAAAACGTCCCGTTTCAAGAGGATGTATGCCTCTCCTGATATCTTTGTGACCAGACCAGACCAGAACACATTCTGCGTTCCACTTTTCCTTTAAACTTGCCTTTTTCTTCTTCTTCTTCAGAACAGTTTACACTGCATCAAAAATTATTTCATGTAATAATACATGGAGTGCATGTGTGTAAACTGCAATTATGTAGTTTTCGGAGGAGGACAACGTACAAAGAAGGAACCAAAAAAAAATATTCTGTTGCATCTTCCCAACTACCTATTTATTACATTGCTCCCATTTTTACCCTTCATGCTTTCCCGCATCCGTTTACAACAACAGAGTATTCAAAAGTCCTCATCATCATTTCAAATCCAACGCACATGATCACTTTTCTTCTTACAGGATCGTCGTAGTTTTTAGAGGACAAACGTGGAAGAAGTCAAAGTTAATTTTTTTTTTCTCTGTATTCATCCATCACACGAGATGCACATGGTTCCATTTATGCAACTTTAATGATACATTGTAAAAGATTCTGTGGAAATTACTGCCCTTGCCATGTCAAATTATGTCGACTCATATATTTTAGACCATCCCACAAGACAACTCTCATTTTTCTTCCCGAAATCTACTCATCTCAGCCAAAAAAGAGGAGCTGAGAAAAAGTCAATATGAAATGCAGCAGAAAAATATGCACCCACATATTTAAAGTTCATTTTAAAATGCTCATGTATGGTTTGTAGGGGAAAAAGGAAAAAAAAACGGAGATCTTTTTTTTTCATAAAAAACGAGTGCACTATAAGTAGGTATTAGTTAGCAATCATAAAAGAATTATTGAATGTGTCGGGACCGTGTGGTCGTCTCAGTTTACAACAAACATCTGCACACATACAAAAACCTTCCAACAATAATAATTAAAGAAGCCCGACAGCAGCATAGAGAAGCTATTGGAAAGATGCACTTTTCAGAGAGGTCCATTTATTTTAAAAAGTTAATATTTCTGCTGTAAAATCAGTGCGTACTAAAAAGTTGTATTGTGTGCAGTAAAAAGTGCAGCAAGCTTGTACAAAGTACAGAGATCTCTGGTCTGGATGCTGAGATGCAGAAAGGATCAACAACCTACACCCTCCCACGCATTATAATGCGTACTACCTCATATCTTCCCTTTTATAAGGGTACCTTTTTTAACGCTGAATTGTACACATAAAGTATTTGGAAAAGGGTCTTTTACTGTTTATTATGTAACCACTTCTTTTTCAGCCAAAATTTTAACATATTTGTGTGGAAGCTCATCTCAATGAGTATAATGAATAGGAATACCCTAGTAAGCAAGTGGAGAAGATGCCGACAAGAAAAGTTGCTCATTACATAAAATTCACTTTTTTTGTTTATTTTTGTTTGCATTTTTTTCTTCTTGTTCCACTTTACTATTTCAACGGAGATTGTACATTTTGTATATTTATCACTAATTATTATTACATAAATCAAGTCTATTTTTATATATGCTCTTTATCGAGAGAGTTCATATTTTATATTTCTTTCTGCTTCTGCGCAAGTTTATTACACAGCATGAAGCAGTCGAAAATAAATCTGAATTCGTTTCAATAACAGTCTGATTGATTGCTACTAGCATCTTATCTTCTGAGTTAAATATTTTTTCTAACTGAATGCAGGCCCACTAAACTAAATTGCTACAGATTGGCTACTATTTTCAATAAACTGGTTTATATACATACACACATATAGATACAAAGCTAGAGACTTGAAAGTTTAAGAAGAAAAGCATATCATTATTGAGTAAAAGAAAGCGAGACAGATAAATAGAAGAAGAAGAATATGCAGTTATAAGTGTAATTTGAGAATTGAGAAGATATGAGAAGAAAGAATGCACTTGAAACTGAGAAAGATGATGAGATTCATTAAAAATTATTGATTGAGTGAAGCAGCGAAAGAGATCACAGAATAGGTTCTGTATCATTCCAGTCAACTTGGGCGCCTGGCCACTTTGTACGAATGCATTTTTCCAAGGGGGGAATCA
The DNA here is from genome assembly GCA_034700605.1 of Willowsia nigromaculata. NCBI lineage: Eukaryota > Metazoa > Arthropoda > Collembola > Entomobryomorpha > Entomobryidae > Willowsia > Willowsia nigromaculata. Next base: position 1,474 of record JAQIXX010001754.1, on the reverse strand, counting down.
AATCTTCATCTTTGTTCGGATTGCTGCTGCTATTTCCGCTGCTGAATGTCGAAAATGGATTGTCATGCGGGGACAGAGTATTGTACGAGTGGTAACGGCCGGATGTTGATGAAGAAGAAAGACCGGCAGGTTTAGTGCCATTGTTTCCTGCTGCTGACAAACCTGGAACAGAAATAAAGGTGAGATTTTAGTCAGTTTGTTTGGAAGATGTATTTAAAATAGATTGTGTTGGGATTACGTATAGAAAGACGAATCATTTTCTCCTGTCGCGATAGGCCATCGTAATAGAATAGGTCGAAGTTGTCGTTATTATCGGTGTTGACCTCGTCCCCAGAGCAGAGGTCGATTTCGGAGGAGAACATGACGGAAAAGTGGCTCTCACTACAGATCATCCAGATTGGGAAGCGGGGAGACTTGAGAAAATTGCCTACTTTGATGCTATCATAATGCTCGAAAAGAGACAATAGACCGATATCACATCGTTCAGGAATTCCCTTGAGAATCTTGCCGTCAAGTTCAATCTCGTTGTCGAATGTGTTGGAAATTGCTCGCCCGATTGCGAGTAAATTGATCAGCTCCTGGGAGCAGTAACCGTGTTGGCCAATCAGGGAACAGTTTTCAAAATCCAGGTCATCTTTTACCCTTAAATTATTTGAATTATAGAATTTATTTTTAATCATCAATACAAATCATTAAAAATTATCATCACAAATTTTTAAGTACCCTGAGATTCCTCTGGTCAGCACGGCAGAGTAGACCAGCGCAATACAATCAAATCGGTGAATACTGTTTTGCAAAAAGTGCTGAAGTTCCAAACGGCCCTTGACACAAATCACTTCCGGTTGAATCCGGAAATCACTGAACATTATTAACGAGCTGCGTTCCTGTTGTTTTAGCTTATTCCCACTACACCCATTCTCATGTTGCTGATACTCCCCACAAGTCCAAAGGATTTCTGCTATCGCATCCACCAAGCAATTTGCTCTCTCCTTTCGTATAATTTCTGCAACACCACCTCCATCAACATCCATTCCCTCCTCATCCCCTCCACTACACAAAAACGCAGAAATTTCCTCCAACCTATTTTTCCTCTCTTTTGGTGACGCCACAGAAAATGGCGACCCAAAAAGGAGATTCCTAATGACAAGACTTTGTACAACCGCCAGCACCCCACAAGGTCCCCCTTTCTTTTGCACCAGTCCAAATGGAATCTTCGTATCAAAAACGAATCCCTGTCCGATCCAGCCATCAAGAAAGTTTCCATTTCCAAGGACCACCTGCTTCAACTCCCTCCACGTCTTCATATCCAGAGATTCCTTGGAAATCCTTTGATTCAGGTTTGGTCGTGAGATTCGAGAATTGGCAACTGCCACAGGTGCATAATTATACGAAGAAGCTGTACTGCTCCTACTCGTGTACTCAGTCTCCTGAAATTCCTCGTCATCCTCCAAATCACAAAGTGTCATGTCCCCCG